>VACF01000385.1:0-44704 GCA_006891605.1 Pleurozium schreberi | reverse complement strand
AACTTGGCTTACAGTAACTTGGCTTACTCGGGGTACACTTTAAAGAAATTGGAGTCACTTTTAAAATTGGAGCAACTTCAAAAGACATCCTTAGCATCCACAACTGTTTTCTTTTTAACTGAATATTTTAAATTCAGTTAAATTTAGTCTTCCTTTCTAAATTATTCATTTCAGCTCTTATTGATATGGAGGCGACTCCTTTGGCCTTGTGGGCACTCAGGTGTTCACTGAAGTGTGACAAGTTCCTTTATGCCTGCATATGATTTTGTAGTTTTCTAAGCCAATTTCTGGCCTGCCCCTGAAATCAGTCACTGGAAAATGGCGATGTGTAACTTTCTTCCGTTCTTCTTGCATTGCAGGAAGGTACTTATCAGATGAAGTACCCCGCTGACAAGTCAGTCGCCACATTTGATGTGAAGATCGGGCCTTTTGCTCTCTCTGTCACCGGTGATGAGGGAGGGGCAGTAGCGTGATTCAGCATTGGMGATAACCTGAATATTCCTCGCTAKTKRCCCAGAGAGCACCATTATTCACACCAGCAAAGTATTTGCTGGCCAAGYAATCTCTTCCATCAGCTTCTGGCACAGGTAAACCCTAAGTTMAATTACGAGTAAGCCCGAAGTCGGACGTTACGACTTCTGCTGATCGATGTGTGGCTTTCACTGCGAGCGGATTCATTTTTTAGTGCTACCTTAGTTTACTATTCAGTGTAGCATATACTAGTCGTTGAGGAACCATTTGAGCGTAATCTGATAGTGTCTAGTGCGTCTCATAGGATGTTCCTGTAGAATTGACGTCTTTCAAATGAATGGGTTTAGAGATGACCAATTTTGATTTGATTTTCTTTATAGATTAAGCCGTCATGTATTTTGATAATGTAAGTATTTCAGATGGATTTATAAGCGTCACAGGACCAGACCATTTGTAGTTTTCATATAGTGCGGGTATTTGTGAGCAATGAAACCACATGAATAGAGATGTAGCACACTTATACCTGACTGGGAAGTCCCCTCGAGGTCAAACACCRTRCGCCGGTGGAYRTATCTGTAAATAGTGCAAGTGTAATCAAAAACTTCAAAGCTTATGAGGATAAAAGTGGATGATTGTTTGGTTCTTGAATATTTGTTTTCAGTTTTATTTTATTTTCTATTTAATACGGAATATTGAATTTCAAAGAGAGTTAACAAATTAACAAATTATTTTACTTTTATTTTGGCTGTGCAAACGGCTCMAGGCATACTAGTTCAAGTGTAAAACTATATAATTGTTAAATGATTTTTCATASTAAGACAATATTCTATAAATTTGTAAAGTTGAAAGCAAAGAAYATCTATGCATGCCTCATAACCCCTTTGAAGCCCAAAGTGCTCACCTCCCATTGGTTATCCCAAAAAACTCTTCAACTTCCTTTGGTTGTTATTTCACAATTCAAATTCTTTAGCGGTTTTGGGTGAAGGTGAGTGGCCATTTGAAGTCAGGTCTCTCCTGCTACTTTGAAAAGTCAAATATATTCATTGGAAGGGTTAATCTTGTAAGGACACTATGAAGTACTGTAGTGGTCCAATGGATGACTTCATTGTTAATTCTAGGAAAAGAGAATGCACCTATTGGTTAAATAATCAGAGAATTTTGGTGACTACCTTGGTCACGGTGCTTGGTCACGGGGCTGAGTTCTTAGACGGAATTGACAGCTTATAATATTCACTGCGGTGGCTTATATACAGTCAGCCTTTTATATTGAAACAGCACTTGCCACGGCACTGGCGCAATTCCGGACGGGCGGAGTGGATCGAACCTGCTAGAGAGTGCGAAATTTCGCCTCAAGAAGCAGCGGTGCGCGCGTACGATACGCTCACCCGGTCGGGCGGTCACGGAGTTCTGAGGCAGTCGCAGGAACGCCCATCGTCGTCGTACGGAGTTATTATATAAGTTGAACTCCAAGCGCGTCCTGGCCAAGCTTATCGAGTGGACGTTAGTCAAAAATGTTGATTTAATCTCGAGTTTTAAGGAAGAGGTGAAGTCACTAGTGAGGATTCGGCATCCAAACCTTGTGTACTATCTTGGCGCAACTCGACAACCTCCGTACATGGTGGTCACGGAGCTTGCACAGGGAGTGACCCTCCGAAATTTCTTGAAGACTCGTACGCCATTGTCGGAGCCAGATGCAGTTCACCTCGCCCTTCAAGTGGCTCTCGGGATGGCACGCTTGCATGAAGACCAATTGGGCATTGTCCATGGTGAGCTTTCGCCTGATTGCATTCTCGTCGACAATACCACCATGACTGCCAAAGTTCTGGATTTTGGCTTGCGAAGGTTTCGGAATGAGCCCCACAGGCACTGCTTCCCACGCTCGTTCCGCAGAGCACCCGAGCAGCACTTGGACCTTCCTTTGCATACCAGCGTGGATGTGTTCGCCTTCGGAATGATTCTGTATGACCTTCTGGAGTATGAGAAAGTGCAGCTCTTCTGGAAGAGAAGAACGGCGTCCAAGAAGCTTCAGGCGGGAGAGCGTCCGAAGCTGGGCTTGTGTGGAAGTTATCCTGAAGGAGTCCATGCGCTTATCAAGAGGTGCTGGACTCACAACTGGCAGGAGAGACCAGACTTCGAATCGATTGTCCCGGTTTTGAGGAAACTTGACACCGATTGGAAGTTAGAGTAATCTGCTACGATCTACTTCAATCGTTCGCACCAATTCCAAGGACAGATATCGAGTGTAAGTCAGACTTTTGATCACAGAATTTAAAATAGCAGCATGAAGTAGTTTAGGAGGCAGATCTAATGTTCAGCGTTGAGGGCTGCGAACGTTGAAATGGGAGGACCAACAGGCGGGGGCAAGGCAAAAGGGACAGGTACTTTGAAACCTCATCTTCTACCAAATTTCTAATGGAGGAAGATGATTGCAAGAGTGAAGGTAAGTCTCCAATCACAAGGATGAAAATGAGTCTCGAACGCTGAAAACCGTAACCCACGTCCTTTGAATGGTCGCTGCAATTTTCAACCCCGGAAGAGTTGTTGAAGAATGCCAGTGCTCCCACATGGCAAATTCTTTTCATTGCGGAGAACCTGCACCTTGGTAGTGGCAACTCTGAAACCCACTATTGAAGGAGAATTAGAATTCAAGAGAGGTTCAATAGCTATCTAGTTTCTTATGGTTAGCATGATGAACGACACGCCCACTTCTGTGATTAGGAGTGAGAATCATTTGAGTATTCTCTGGATTAATGACCAATTGTTCCGAGTCTTTTGAGTTTGTCCCTGTAAAGGTTTGCGACATCAACATTTCTACTGTGATTTATGTAAGGTGCAACAGGTAGAATTCCCATAAGTCAAATGTGACTGTCACACAGCAGGCATCTGTCGTGAACCAAATAGTTAGAAGTTCAGGATGGTAATTGGCCAGTGAGACTAAGGTGAGACAAGAAGATGAAAAGTTTCTAGATATGGTTTCCCAAGGCACCTATATAGCTAAAGTAATGAGAAGCTAAAACCAAGTGTCACAGGGTTGATACGGTACATTAACGGAGACAGCAAGTGAAGTTCAAAGAGCGCAAGAGGTTATTTAGGATGTCTTGGTGCACGCAGTTTTCTTACCAGGACCGCAACTTCGCCTGCACCTCACTCACATCTCCTCTCCAATTCTCTCTTTCATTGACGGTCACCCCTTAGAATTGCCAACATCCGATCATGGCCGTTTCTTCAGACCGGATMGGTTACATTCTGTTTTTTGGTTTCATCATCTTTGCCCTGGTGCTCCTCATGGTTTGCATCATTCTTGAATCTCTCGCCGCGCTCGTCACGCTCTGCCGATCGCTTGTTCGACGCTCTTGTGCCACCCCCAGGGCTGGAGTTTCGGTTTCTCATCCGGTTTGAAATTTACAATGCAGGAGGTGAATGGTTGCTGATTTGGCACTGGAGTCTACTGAATTGATGGCACTGCTCCTTTTGTATGAAGGSATGAATCGAAAGGGGGATGATCGTCACTGATAGGTCAGGAGATAGGCTGCAATGATAGTGAGCGAATGGAAACCCTGAATTTTGATACAATGTCGAGCAAAATTGAAAGAATTACAGAGAAAATAGAGAAATCTGAAAACCTGAAGTTCACGATGTTTTCCTTGAAAGATTGACCAACATAGAGATGAAACAATGTGTCGGATTCTGCAACATGTGGATAACAAAAGAATCACAAAGATTTTTAGTCTTTGCCGTGTAGGACTTCCTTGTTTTCTTAATAAATGCTTGCCCTGAAATTTGGAAGATGTGAACTAGAGCCATTTGATTGGTAAATCTCTCCTAATGTAAGATTATTTGGTCACACAGGACAATTGGTAAATTGACCAGGTATCTGAAAAGCTAAAGAACAATTTTCTTAATTCAAGTATGTAGATGTACAAGCTTTCTACGTCTATCTAAAGTTCAATAAATCGAATACAAGAGGTTTTGGAAGTCTTAGGCTACTTGAAAGGAAAACTGCAAAACCTGAAAGAATCTTGTGTTGTTACAAAGGCCATGACCATTCAAGTTGTCAGCGTTAACCTAGACTCCAGTCTCATAAAGCTGAGAGGTATGCTGTCGAACTTGCAAATGGTGTTGGAAGCATGTCATTGCAATGTCGGGCTTCCTGATGCGAACCTAACATACACTCGACCTGCTTTCGAAATTCGGGCAGAGTAAACCTGCAATGAAAAGACACCATTTCATTGAGCACGCTTTGTACAACTCTYACACAACACAAGATCTAAAGTTTTGGTACTGTAAAATTTAATGATCAGCATGCACCAATTGTCCAAGATTTTTGGGTGTTGGAACTAGGACGCGGACGGAAATTGGTTCTGATGRGGTTTTCCTTCTTTTAGAATGCATCTCAAACACAGGTTTCCGTTTAAGCTCACACAAGATTTAAGAAACATCAGAATTACTTCGAACACTAAAACATAYACAAAAAGAATAAAATGTAAAAATGGAGGTTGTCATACCTTTGCGTCAACCGGGGGCTCCTTTGATTTCAACGATCCTACTGCCCATGCAAGCGGACCATCCTTGGGGCAGAATTCTGCTATCTTCCCATTCCCTAAAGAGAATTTGGTGTGACAGAGAGGGCACTCTATCTGTGCATCACCTTGCGTCCCATCTTCTACACCCTCAGCTGTAGCAACCTGTACAAAATCCGTCCAAGGGCATGATCACAAAAARCAGTCTSAACACTCARAAAGTCCGACAGATTAACAAGATGAACATATCAACACAATTAAATTGTGACAGACTGAAATCTTACAAAAATGAAGTATTGTGATTTATAAATGTACAAGCATGTCTTACCTTGCCCTCAATTATGGGAAATCTTACAAAAATGAAGTATTGTGATTTATAAATGTACAAGCATGTCTTACCTTGCCCCAGAATTATCTTTGATGCGTCAGGGGTTAGCTAGGTTTTAGGGTTTACATGGTACCGCTAACACTGAGTCTTTTTATAACGCGACTGAGCCTCTTTAGTATCATTGTGAAGTCTACCTCTGCTTGACTGCCCATAGGTCGGGTCTCATTCATTAGGCTGTTTTCTTCGCCTATTAYTGAAAGCGTTCAAGATCTAATTGCCTATTGGCCAGGGGTGTCGACGGAGATTCTCAATTTTCCTTGTTGTTGACGTTGTGCTGTACATTGAGACTCTAGATCTGAGCTGCCGTGAGCTGTTTGCAGTAAGCCGCACATGAACATTGGAACCATTGGACATGTTGACCATGGAAAAACTACACTGACAGCAGCAATAACCAAGGTATTCCTGTACTGTTGCACTAACTTCCACTGTCCTTAGGCCACCTTGTGTAATAAAATTGTTGTGATCGCAGCATTTGATATTTCTATATGATAATTCTATTTCTTTGTCAATTAGCATTGTCAGAGGTTTGTGAAAAGCTTAAACTCACATGAATGAGTCTCTTGAGCAGGTTTTGGCTGACGCGGGTATGGCTAAGTCAATCGCATTCGACGAGATCGACAAAGCCCCWGAAGAAAAGCAGCGGGGTATCACTATTGCCACTGTAAGCTCCACGGCTTGTTAATTGCAGGCTGAAAACCTACATTTGTGATTCGTCTATTTATMTTTGGGGGGCATGTTGATATTTACTTGTGGGAACTGTTTGATGACTAGAATTCATGTGGTCTTTCCTTTGGGGGGGGCCTCATCATAGAAGTGAATCGAGTAGTCAAGGTCATGAAGACCGTGTACTGGTAGTTTGATATATTGAAAGGTTATATATATTTGATGCAGGCACATGTTGAGTATGAAACAGCGAATCGACATTATGCTCACGTTGATTGCCCAGGGCATGCTGATTATGTCAAGGTAAGGCTTTTATGTGTCGTGTTGGTAGTTGCAGCATTTGCTGAAGATAAATTTTTAAATCCTTTATTTATTTTTGTCATTATTGGATCCTTATCTGTTGGGGCATTTTTAAGAGGATACTTGCGACCAAGTATATGTTTTTCTGAAGGTGTTTATCATTACTATTTMATTGCAGAACATGATTACTGGTGCTGCACAAATGGATGGTGGTATTCTTGTGGTTTCAGCACCGGATGGGCCAATGCCCCAGACTAAAGAGCATATCCTTCTAGCTCGACAGGTCAGTTGGTTCCCTGAAGCCAAGTTTTAGAACGCTGTGACCACGTTGTCAATTATTGTTACTTGACTTGTCCCCTTCTGGTCCAAGATTCTCAAATTGGGCTTCACGTTTTTTTCTTCCAGTTTTGAGTAGGTCATATGGGGACTTTCTTTTACCCAATTTTATTTATTTATTGACCAGCTCATTCAGTGTTCACAGATTCTAGTGATATTAAATTAAACACCGTCTGAATGATATTTTTCACTATGTGATCAATCGAAATGATCATTTAAAGCCACGAGTCCTTGATCTTTTAGGGGTTAAAACTTTTAGCAACCGCTTTCGACAACAGTTATTTATGTGGCGTTGGATTCCGAAGTGTTAGAGCTCCAAGTGCTCCACGCTCCGTTTATTGATGTGCATAAGTTTTAATATCAAAGTTTCACGACGTTTCGTTAACATKTTCTCTTCATCTTCCATGCTCATGATTTCTGAATTGCATTGCAAATATGACAGGTCGGTGTTCCATCCTTGGTGGTTTTCTTGAACAAAGTGGATGTTGTGGAAGATGAGGAGTTGCTGGAGCTTGTGGAGATGGAGCTGCGAGGTAAAGCTATCTTCACGGGCTTTGAGAGTCGATCAAAATTCTGATGCAACGCTGTGCTCAGCATTCGGATCAATCTCTGAACAGACACTCTTTTTTGCAGAGTTGCTGTCATTCTACAAGTTTCCTGGCGATGATATTCCCATCGTTAGGGGCTCAGCTCTAGCTGCACTGCAAGGAACGAACGAAGAGCTTGGAAAGAATGCGATTTTGAAGTTGATGGAGGCTGTAGACGAGTACATCCCTGAGCCCAAGCGCAATCTTGAAAAACCCTTCCTCATGCCAATTGAGGATGTTTTCTCTATTCAGGCAAGATTAAGATTTAGACGTTTGATTGGGTGCTTAGGTATGTAGCAATTTTTATCTCTACTTCCTGAGTCTTAGCAACGCTGTGTCCAATACTATGACTCGCAAAATTGGTCAGCAAATACCACATATGTACCGTTTTCGTGGATGTGAACGACTAACGCCTAAAGGACTTTAAGGTTTCATGGTAGTATAATGACCCAATGTGATTTGTACAAAGTATAATCATGTTGGATCCAATTCCATATCATCAATGTCACTGAGTAATTTTGTGTCTCTTTCTCGAAAAATAGAATGGGATAAGAGAAAGTCCCCATATGAGCTGCTTCGAAGTATCGAGAAAACATGAGCCCATTAGTCCTTTAGGGGTTGATGCCCCTTACCGAGTCTAAGAGGTCCCTCTTTCGACACTACTTATTCTAGAGGTTCCCAAGGGTTCTATAGAGATTGCAAGACCAGCTTCTAGTTATAGTCTTTTATCTAAGATTTTGTTTGCTCTTGTCATCAGGGTCGTGGAACCGTGGTGACAGGCCGTGTGGAGCAAGGTATTGTCAAAGTGGGTGAAGAGGTGGAAGTTGTTGGACTTCGCACGGTACGTAGTTCTAGATTTGGTCTCTTTTCTTGCAAATTAAATAACTGGACTGAATCATCTTTTCTCTTTTAGTTCTTCCTGAACATTCCTTGTATTGCAGGGCCCCAACCTCAAAACAACTGTGACTGGCGTTGAGATGTTTAAGAAGCAATTGGATCAGGGACAGGTACTATTCCTGTCCTAGCCTATAATGTTTCCAAACTATCTTCTGTTTCCTTCTTGGATCTGTTAGCGAGACTTTAAAAAAGGCCTTGGGACTTTACGGGTTAAAAACATTTTTGAAACATTTTCAAGCAACTTTGAGAATTTTCTTAGAAACCTATCAACTATGGAAAAAATACCTTGTAGAAAACTATATTGGTGATCCCAACAAGCAAGACCTAAAAACATGGAATTCTTGTATACATTAGATATTCTAGTATACATTAGACTTTTCAAACTTTTTTTTATATAGAATTTCATTCATCCATGAAAATTCATCTCAAGTCTTAGGGTTTCCTTCAATTCTATTTCAATTGGGAAGTGCTATAAATTAGAGAGTGAACACCAACYGAACATCAATTGTTGCAACTCACTTATGGTTCAATATTTTTGAGTTTTAGTGGGTGARTAACTAGACTCACACTTTTGCATCAAATTTTAGGACATTGCCAATTTTTTTGCGTCAAAACATTTGTTTGGGATTAAAGAATTACAAAATATATGCTTTAATTTATGTATGTTATTGAAGGATTCTAAATTTTGTGTATGAAAYCTTGATTTTGCATTATCATTGGTGCCAATGCACCATTATAAAAAAWTTGTCTCTAAAGCTAGCARAARCTTGGTAATCACAAAGATGGAGAGCATTTGCAAGGCAAGRATTGGYGATAGTAATGTAACTTGAAAACAWGATAAATAAGGTTGGATATCATTTTTCTTCTCAATTATTTATTGTTAAAATAGTATTGGGAATTGGGAACATTTCAATTGAATCTAGTTGTATATGCACAACTTTTTGGGGCTTCATTTTTTTTATTGTAAAACTTAATAAGATATAATTCCATGACTGGAATTTGTTAATTAGAATTTCCAATATTAGAAACAATTGTGAAAGATTGTTTATCATTWATCCAAAAACTGACTATAAGATTTTTCTTCATACATTTTAGATATGTAAAAAAATATTTCRTTACTTTTTCTATCTAGGACAAAGTCTACATGAAGGATTTCTTTGTGATTTATAGCATGGCATCATGTAGTTTGTTGGGCACCTTTATATAGTTGAATAATCTTAATTTAAATTTAGTCCATTCTCAAAGTACAAGTTGTTTGATTTTTGAAAGACAGTTTTGATTCAAAGCTTAAAAAATTTGCTTGTAGGCTTGATTAGAGGAAGTGAAATTTCTCAATGTCTAATAAAGCTCGAGACTTTTCTTTTCAATAACATAAACCTCTTAATTTTATGTTTCTAACTTTTGAACTAGTTTATTCAAAAATGATACTATGATAAATATAATCATATATTTTCTTACGTTTTCAAATTACATATTAAAAATTAAAATCAAAAATCAAAATTAAAAATATATATGCATAGCAACTAAATATACAAGAGGGTTCTAAAAACCCCTAAACTGCAAAATGTGAGAAATTAGCTAAATTTAAATTAGTTAAATTTAAATATAAAATGATTTTTGAATTTTTTTAAAAATAAGGAAAATCTAATTTCTATCAAGCAAGACATCTTCAATAAAAATTTCAAGTTGATTAGATTGATACTTCAAAAGTTATACTAGATAACAACTTCGTCAATCCAAGTGTGACGCAAAATAGTACTAACCTTTCATGCAATCACCCATTAGGCTATAACTTTTTACTCATATTTCCAAATGTCATGAAATTTGGTGCACATGAAAGATATTCCTTGATCCCGCCTTCTATTAAAATTTGGGCCAAAAATATGGAAATCTCTAGTCACATTAACCAGCCCAAAATTTCTATGTAGCCAAAAAACACATGTTGGTCCTTAAGGGTGTAATATTTGCATTCATTACAGTGAGTTTGCGTCACTAAGGTGGGAGCATCCATTACCACACATGTTCCTATTGATGGACCCTAGACTTACCTAATTGTATCCCTAGACTTTGGTGAATGTGTCCTTCAAAAGTTTAATTCTGATTGGCTAACACATATGAAGGACACATACTTAACTTTGATTTGTTGACAGCTGATTTTTGCAGAGTTTAAATTTGGATGTACCTACGGGATAGACTATGTGGTCTAAATAACCTGGACTTTGAAATATCATAGAAATTACATACAACATCCAAAAAAACACTCGTTAATACTACAAAAATATAATTTTTAGAAAAAGATGCCTCCAACTATGTTGAATTGCTTGTATTGAATGTTTTGGGTGCCTCCACTGTATACCAATAATTCCTCCAAAACCCATGTCTTGAAACATGTTTCTCGAATACATCATCTATGGTAAAGGGACCCATTAAGAACCAGTGCTCCATCACCAATCAATAGGGTGTTGTATTTCCAACCAAGGCTGGAATAGATTTCCATTTTCTCCTTGGAATGCGGTTTTTTTTTATTTTTTCAAGGTTTGAACCAATAAATTCATGACACATAAGTGAGCAAGATAGTAGAAAGCAATGAGCAGGAAAGTAGTTCTTAAATGATCGGAATTGGATGACTCTAGATGTAGACCATGGGTCAAGCACAACTTTGGCCTTTCAAAATTCATAGTAATTTCATTGCAAGAGATAAAATTACCAGTTTTTTTGCAATTTCCATAATTTTTGTCAATACTCCTCTGAAAATATTTGCTTTGCCTACTACTACTCTAGATCATGTCTAGAATTGCTTATTTGATCGGTTACGGGTCCCTCTACCATAATACTCAATTTGAATACCACAACCAAAGTAYGTGTGAGAGTCCAGAGAGATAAGCGTGTCGTACTTAGGAATAAATAAATAATTTGCAGGCCATGCGGAGACTATAGAGATCACTCAACCTTCTGCATAATTGAACCCTTCAAAGGACATTGCATGCCCCAGGGGCATTTTGAAAGTCAAACTTGAGTTTTACATATAGTTTTTCATTTTAATTGTTTTTAAGCTTAACTAAGAAAATGCAACTCCAACAATCTATTTTTTATTCCAATTTGATTTTTTTCAAAATGTTTGAAATTGCAAATTTTGTGATACATTGAAGATAGTATCTTGAAGGCTCAAAATACAACACCTTTTAAATTTTTCTTTTAAATTTCTTTTGTGTAAGCTTCAAGTACACACCAATTACAATTTGATGTTTGATACCATTATTTCCATTTTTCGTAAAAAAGTCATAATATTTTAAGCGTTTTTGTAATTACTATGATTTTTATACTAAAATTTCTTTTAAAACTCATTTGAAATTCAATTTGATGTTTTAAATTACAAAAACATTGAAGTAAGTTTTAAACACATATTCATACATGTGAAAAATATCAAAATTTTGAAATGTATATTCTAATGTAGAAATCTAATGAAGTTTGACCAAGCCTAGACATGAAATGTCCTTTAACCCCAAAAGGACCAAGGTGCCTTTTTTTAGCAACATAGATATTTTGGGCAAGTGCATGTGACTAGAGATTTTATTATTTCTCCTTGAAACTTTTATTCAACATGTGGACGAGGAGGTTCTTTAAGCTCTCCAATTTTCATAACTTTTCACCACATAGATAAAAAGTTATTGCATGATATGTTGTTTCTTGCTTAACTTGTGTTATTCGGGCAGATTTGAAAAAAATCCCTTTTTTTAGAAATAAAAATTTGAAATTGATTACCTAAATGTATATGAGTGTGAAAATCTTTGAATCATTCCATTTTGATCAATGAGTCAAAAGTTATGAGGATTTTTTGTTTGCGGACAGTTATGGATTAACCACTCTAAAAAAAACTTTGAAGTCCATTATTTAATTCAATTTTCAATATTTTTGAAAAAAATCAAAAGCATTGGGTGTAGATTGTTTATTACAGCATCACAATCTTTGGGATTGACATTTTTCAATTTCAAAAATAAATGATGAATAGTTTAGTGTTTTGAACCATTGGCTACTTTTTTCTACTTTCTATTTTTTACTATATGTTGCACAATTCCAAATGATTAGAAATTTTTTTAAGCATGCAACCAACTTGACTTGAAACATGAATCCAAAGAAGCACCACCAATTTGGGCATTTTTCCATGCAAAAGAGAGCTTGTGAAGTGCAGCTGCCATATTTTTTGCAAGGTTTAAAAATGATTCATGTCAATTCAAACACTAATATCTTTTAATCTACATGGTGAAAATTTCTGAATTTTTTTTCACGTTTTTCTGAACTTGAATGCTTCAAGATCCTACTGTTACATATGTCCAAAATTGTTTTTCCCCAATATTTGATACTTAAATTAAAAATGATAGTTTTGGAGCGTTGTCCTGTTGTAAATTTGTTCATAGTATAAAAACATATTATAATATGTATTGTTGAGTAGCTTCATGGTGACGCTATTTTGTTGAATAACTTCAAGATGACGTTTTGTGGAGGTACATGCCATCTATTTAAAAGGACGGCTTTGCTTTAGAATTTCATTGAAATCCATTAGTGATATTTGTTTTCCACTTTATAGTCAGAATGTTGAACTTGAGGGTTTTTTCAGAGTCCCAAGAGGAAGAAGCAGAATTGGAGCTTGGATTTGAATTTTCGTGACGGTATCAATATAACTAACTTTTGAACGGTAAATGATGAGAATTTGAAAATTATCTCATTGGAAGTGCATCCAAAATAACTTGGAGAAGATATGAAAAAAAATTTGGACAAGTACTTCAAAAGCAAGGTAAAAATCTGAAATTATAGAGGTCTTAGCAAATCATGGTTACCAAAGCAAGATTTAGCCATTGACCCTCTAAATATGGCCAAATGTGATCAATGGCTAAATCTTGCTTTGGTAACCCATGTCATCTTGTGAGATGACATGGACCCGTGAGAATCTGACATGGAAATTAGATTTTGGCAAGTGAGAGCTGAATCAGACCTTTACCTTGCAGTAAGCTTACTCTAGGTTAATAGTCAATGCAATAAGCTTAATTAAGTTAATTGTATCCTTTTTCCGGGATGCAAACAGGTAGCATGTGAACATTTACAGAATTAAAGAAATGTACAACATCAATATCAAATCTCGCTGGAAATGTTCAGTTTGTGTGTGTAAGGTAGTAGAAGAATTAAGTTATGGACCATGTGACTCCCTGGGGGAGTCTCAATTTCTTGCCATGTGTCCAAGAGCTCGTGACATGTGTCAACCCAAAAGTGGTGAAGAAAATTACTGACAGACACTCACATGTCCTGAAGAAAATTCACAACATCAATCATGTCCTGAGGCAAACTTGGAAGTAAGTTATCATGGTACATCACTCCTGGTTGGGCTTAGGGCCTATTTACACTACAAAAAAAATTGTGAAATTTGCTTGACAATCACCAATTTCTTGAGTACATTTCACACTAAGCAAGTGTTTACTGGTAACCCCTAAAAGCCCAAGAGGTTTGGGCAAAACACGTGTTATAAAATATAAGTTTTGAAGTTTGCATCAAAGAAAATTATGAGAAGCACAAAAATTAGAATGTATATGTACGGTCAAAATTTTAAAATTGTTTTTAGATTCTCTTCAAATGAATTTTGAAGATATAACTTCAAAAATTCACCAAAAATACAATTTCTATCTTTAGCATTTGAATTTTTTTTTATTGGTCAAAAAATGCATAAGATTTAGTAATGGGAACATCAGCACTTTCCCAAAATAGTAAGTTTTTCAACATTATAAAGTTCTAAAGACTTTGTGCTATTTCTTAAATAACTTTTGTTTGACTATAGCGATCTTACATTTGAATGTAAAGATTGAAAGACAACCCAATATATTTTTATTTTTATTTTAAAAAAAAAATTTCTCTGCCCAAAATTTTTTCCTGAAGTCCGACATTGACCAAAAAATGGTCGCTTGAGTGCTTAGGGGTTAAGGTAGACTGCTCTTAAAGCGACCATTTAAGAGCTGATTTCATTTTCAGGGAAGCTAAATTTCGTGAAACAATTTTCAGTAAATTTTCGTAGAAAGAGAAAAGGAATTATCATCTAACCCAAGTCGTTTCATATTTTTTGGAGCTTCAAGGAATTAGTTACAAATTTTTGAAGTTGTAGTGTAGCGGGCACTAAAACCGACCACCTTCTAAACTATACACTGCTAGTACATTGAAGAAAGACAAGTGTACCTCTCCAACATGATCGCTTTTAGAGCATGGACACTTTAAAAGCATATTCCCTTAGTTATTTATCAACTGCCGAAAAAAATGCCATCCTTCCAGTAGCAGGAATGAGTGATTGGACGCAGTAATTCAAGAGTAAATTTCAAGAGTTGCACAAGCCTCCATGTAGTCAAGTAGTGAGTCATGAGGTAACTTTTTTGGGTAAGGCAACCCAAATGTTAAGGCAACCTAATTTCACTAAGATAGAGTGCTCTTAAAGCGACCATTTAAGAGCTGATTGCGTTTTCAAGGAAGCTAAACTCCGTGAAACAATTTTCAGTAAATTTTCATAGGAAGGAAAAAGAAATTGGCATCTAATCCATGTGATTTCATATTTTTCAAACCTTTCAAAAATTAGTTACACATTTTTGAAGTTGTAATGCAGTGGTCACTAAAAGCGACTGCCTCCTGAAATGTACACTGCCCGTACATTGAAGAAAGACAAGTGTACCTCTACAACATGATTGTTTTTAGAGCATGGGCGGTTTAAGAGCAGTCTACCTTATTTAGTGTAGTGATAAAGAGATAATTAGATGATTCTCTTGGTATAGAKCCGTGACCAACAATCAATATAATTGTCACTTCTAATAATGTAACTATGAACTCATATTGGTCCTTTGCAGGTTGGTTTTTGAATTGAAAATCTTAAAAATAAATTTAATGATTTAATCTTCTTTTCTACTCATCTTCTCATCCTCTCTCTTTTTTCTTCTCAACTCCTAGTAAAATTTCAACAACTAGGATGCTAAAAAATAGAGGAGGAAACTTGTAATCAAGACTGTCTTTTCAGTAAAATTTTACTAAAAAACTTACTTAAAGGTCATTACTTAAGATACTATACTACTAGGACCATACTTAAAACACCCCTTTCTCTTGTAGTGTTAGTACCCATGTATTTAGAATTTTGATGTTAGAACAAAAACTACAATGAAGCTTTGACTCAAGTGTTAAAAAAACTTCAAAAATATCATATGGTCCCAAAGCATAGCTCCAATACTAGTGACAAAGTTGGCCTTGAAACTGAGGGCCACTCACATGGGGCCACTTAACACTTAAAGGCCGAACCAATTCCTCTCTAGGTCAATTGTACAAAATTTTGTCTCAACTATGCACTATAATAAGATTATAACCGGGGCCAATTCTCCCACATATAAAGGCGTTGAGGCCAAGAAACAATCTAATTCAAAATAGCTTAGAAAATAGGAAAAAAGGAGTTGAAATTTCAGGGTTGCTTTACACCTAACGACTAGGTCAATTTTCCTATAATGGCAATTTTACAAAATCCAATGAATCATATTTGTTGAAAAAAATAGTTTTTTATGAGATAAACGAACATAAGACTTTGAAGGTGTTTCAACTTTGACAAAGCATTTAGAACAAGGTTTTAAGTTATCTTATATGAATTTTTGAAGGAATGTAAATGATGTCACCAGATTTCCAAAAAGTTATGACACAATAGATTTGGAGAATCTATGAGACCGAGGCGTTCTCCAAAGTGAAAAAATGCACAGTTGTCTTTGCAAGTAGAGGCGTAATCTTCAACATGCTGTGAAATTCGAGTAGTATGTCTTTTACCTTTAATATTTTGAGAGATTTTAGCATATTTTAGTAGCTTCCCCAAAAGCTAAGGCGCATCTAATTTGGACTTTATGTTCAAATTTGGTGCTAATTGAAAGTTTGATTGTGTTTCCAAGACAATTTTGAAAGGGTTTGTCGTTTGATACTTGACCTATACGGTCTAATATACGGGTTTGTAATATTTATACATTGTGCATATAAGAATGGATATACAAAATGTATACATATCATTCACATGTAGATACAATGTATTTATATGGTATTTATACATGACAAATACAAATATGGGAATATTCTATTGGTACATACTATACAAGTATTGATACAAGGCATATTTATACATACTTATGGAGTTGCTTATGGAGGTCACATATATGTATCCAAAGATTTTATATTTATTTTATATGACACTTCACACAACAAACAAACGACATTTCTTTTCTATTTTGAAGAGGTATACTTTGTGACTATTATGATTGCTCCTCATATCTCAAACTCAATCTCTCAACATGACACCATCACTACAAGAGAAAGGGGTGTTTTAAGTATAGTCTTAGAGATGAGATTTTAAGTAATGACTTATAAAAAATCTTTTAAGTAAGAATTTACTAAAACTATATGTCTTAAATAAAATTTTACTTAAAAGTCATGTGTTTTTAGTAAATTCTTACTTAAAAGACTCATTATAGGTCATTACTTAAAATCTTATCTCTAGGACTATACTTAAAACACCCCTTTCTCTTGAAGTGCGTTTAATACCAAGAGTGGTATTAAAGCACACACACTTCTATGTTATCACTTAGTTGCTTTACTCCTAACTATGATTCCTATTTCATGTTAGAAAATTTAATAGTTAAAGAAMAAAGTTAATAACTAATAAGCACATACCTCCAATGTTGTTGATACCACAATTCCATCTTCTTGAATTCATTATCATAATTTTGTTGCAGTAACTATTGCTCTCCATCTTTCTTGATTTTCTCAAGTTTTTGCATACTATTCAAATACGAATATTACAAAAGTCATGGAAACCCTAAACTATCCTTTGTGTTTTTTCTTTCACTTAATTTACCCTTTCTATCTTTCTCTGCTATTTTTTTTTCAATATATGCTTACTTATAAAAAAATTATACAAAGATTTTAGTCATTTTTATTTGAAGATTTATTGAGATTTTTGTTCTACATTCTATCTAATACATAGAAATTCTTATAAAATTCTAATGATGAATGCATAGCATAGCAAGCGCCAACTGCTAGTAATTTAATAAAATTGTAATGTATTCGTAGATTATAGGTTTTAGACAATAATCTTTCCTACTAATCAAATTCATTAACTTCATTTATATTTAAATCTGGCTTTGATTCACTATTTTTCACTCATGCAACTATAGAAATTCCATATAAATAGAGTTTATTCAATTTTTATTTCTATTATAGGAAAAAACAACTATAAACATTTTTGTTAGTCTAATTCTTTTGTTATAGAAGTTAGAAACTCCTTACATTTTGTAAACTCTAATGTTTTGAATATTTCATGAAAAGATGAATACAAATTAGTTATGAAAAGTARTCATTACATGGGATTTGAGGGCAAGGGAGGGCATGTTTGAGGGCTATTCCCCTTGATATTCCCCTCGCTATCCAAGAACTCCAAACCAACCACTACTGCCATAATTTTTTATTTAAAAAAAATATATATTAAAAAATATATTAAAAAAACTATGTTTTTTTGTTTTTTAATTCCAAAAATGTTTTAAAATGTTTAAGGATAACTTGAAAAATTAATTAGTGAATATTATTTGACGTGGCAATATCTTAAAAACATTATATTGTTGATGTGGTGAGTTCCCAGAGCCCAAGAACTTGAAATACTCGCGGTCTTCTAATGCCCTCAAATTTCATGTAATGAAATTAAATGAAAATAATGAAACTAAAAAATAAAATATTTTAGTACAATATTTATTGTCTTAAACTTGGAGTAAAAAAATCAACCAATTGCTAGTACATAGGTTAGATTTGTTTCTAATRATTATTTGGTAAGACATTTTGTTGTTGATTCCATTAAATTCTCCCAAAAGYTTTTCAAACTAATTACAACTTCTTTTTTCAATGTTTCAAAATAWTTGTTAAACTAAGTATTCATGTTAGAATTTAAATTTTTTTGTTTTGGTAGATTCAACAAATGGTATCAAAGATGTTATGGTTTTAAAATCTATAATTGATCAAAATCAAATTGGTCAATTCGTAGTTTAGACTTTAGATGTTTCAATTGAAGTATAATGTAAAGTAGCTACACCTTGAATTGTTCCCTCTAGAACGTTAGTGCTACTTTCACTACAAGAAAACGGGCAAAAATGTGAGTGCAAAAAATGACTTCTTGGCCACAATGACTAAAAAATGACTTCTACTCCCTAATTGCACCATTGGTGTTTGAAAAACAATGTCGTAGTCATTCTGTAGTTACCCCTGCGACTGCAAGATGAGAACGGAGATAGGTGTAGTGTTCATCCACGATTTTCACTTGACAAAGTTGTTGACAGAGTAATCGTGGCAAATAAAGTTCAATCGCAGTCATGAGAGTCCACTGAGAAATGACTGCCAGTGTAGTCTTATGACTGCGATTGACTTCAAAGTGACTATTGAATGACTTTGAAGACAATTGGTGACTTTTTTTGATTGAAGACAAGTTAAAAGATGGTTGACGTGGTTGGTTGCTTAACTAGCGTTTCTTTTACTTCCACCAGTAGAAAATTGTCCTATTTGGGGGGCTCTTTCCACTCTTATTTTTTTTTGTTAATTATCTCTTTCTTTGGTTCTTCTTCCTCTATACCAAAATTTTATTTGCCTTTTTGGGAGTTGCTTTCGTATTTCGTTTCTTCCTATTCTTATAGGGCTTTCATTTTTCTTAATTTTTTCCTATATGGCATAACTTTTGCCCCGGGCACCGATGGAGACAAAAAGTTATATTTTTAGAAAGCTAATGTGATTTCCTATCATAAAAAGAAGTTTTAAAAAATTAAGTGAAAAATTGAAATCACACGAGCGTGCCCAAAATCCCAAGTGTCCCTTGAGGGGACTCTTGGGACTTTAGGGATTAATGTGTTTCAATTCCATGTTAGAGATATTAGCAATTAGCTTTTCCCCAAACTTGCACAAACTTCTACTTCACAATTTTTTGAAGGATGAAAATCACATATTTCAAAACTATTTTTTCTAAAATTTAAACTCAAATCTTCAATACAATTTTTTTTTCCAAAACTTAGTGCAATAATTTTAAGATAAGAGAACTCAAAGTCAAATAATCTAGTCAAGGAATGTGCTCAAAAATATGCTTTCTTTGCTTTAAACACTCGTATATATTGTAATCTACATGGTGAAAGCTTGAAAATTTTCTTCCCTACATTCTTATATTAATCTAGTGCACAATCTTATGGGTCAGATATGAAAAAGATCAATTTGTAAGTTTTATGGGCCTTGCAATAGAAATGTTAATTTTGAGTGTTTTTTGATGAAAAAAGGGCCATAGGAGTTGAACATAACAATCTTTTTTTTCCACAAGCACAATGTTATTTTTAAATTTTAGGCGGGAAAAAAGAACAATTAATCCAACGTACGTTGATGAAGTAGCATGTGAGGCAAATCAAGTAAAGACTACAATCTTGAAGATGCCAAAGTATAGTGCTTGAAAATTGGTGGAAATTGGTGGAAAATAGACATTCAAATTCAATACAAGAGCATAAGGTTCAAAGTTCCAAAATAAATTTAAATCTTTTCTATCCACTTTGATTTCATTGTGTTATGTTTTATGCCGTGATTTTGCTAAATAACAGTGGAAATGCTTAGGGAGTAAGTGGTGATTAATGTGCACAAATCTTTTGAACAAGACAACAAAATAGGTTCGCAATTTGCCCCCTACTAACATAATGATTGTTTATGAAATATAATTGAAAAAAAATCTTATTGAAGATTCATTTCAGAATCTTATGGTTATCTTGTATTTGTGTTGCCATTTAAAATTTCAAAGCCTAATTTTACAATATGACCTTGTACTGGCAACTACTTTTCTTCTATGGCTAATTTCGCAATTTTCACCGGTTCCTAATGAAACAATGCTAGCGTGTAGATTGTGGACTTAGAAGTGCCAAGCTACAAGTCTTTACTACATCTGTAAGTAGGTACCCTTCAACCATTGAACGTGCCTATAACGTATGTACTTATAAGGTAGGTGCCTAGGTGAAACAAAATTTATCCTTCAATGATGATCACTTCTAATGGAAGTTGCTTTACCAATATGCACATGTGATTAACTCACCTCCATAACCATTTTATCTTTTACTTCATGCTATATACAAGTTCATTGTTTCATTGTATACTTGTTCATGAAGGCGTTCTATTCCAAGGACCAGTGTAATTAGGTTCCCAAATCCATGACATTGTGTGAGGGTTTCAAAAGTTTTGCCCATCAAGTTGATAATAGAGCTTCAAAATTTTCAATAGGCATCACTAGTAGCACAAAGAGTTGTACTTTGTATCAAGCATAAATGACAAGTGAATATGGAACAAGTAGGTACACCCAAAGCCGTAACTGACCTTAATCCCTAAAGTCCCAAGTGTCCCCTCAAGGGACACTTGGGATTTTGGGCACGCTCGTGTGATTTCAATTTTTCACTTAATTTTTTAAAACTTCTTTTTATGATAGGAAATCACATTAGCTTTCTAAAAATATAACTTTTTGTCTCCATCGGTGCCCGGGGCAAAAGTTATGCCATAAATCTCAACTAAGTTTTATTGATATTGCCTTGTTATGCTTGGTTGTGTGTTGTATGATTAATCATAATCAACTACTTGAAATAGTGTGTGAACAAATATTTATGAAGTTGATATTTGTGAAGTGAAAACCAATACTAACAAGTTGTCGTAACAACTATCGGTGTGCAAGACAACATTTTCAAAGCTAGCTATGCACGCTTTGCTATTTTCTCAGCTTGCAATATTTTGAGCATTCAATAGATTGCACTAGAGGTTTTACAATATTCTTCTTGATCCGACTAGGTCTTCAATCATCAAGTCCTTCAAAGGCATGGGATCCATTCAATATCAACTAGTTTATACAAACTCGTTCATGGCAGGAAAATTGAGTTAGCATGCTAATAGAGTTTGTTATGGTCTATCAATTGAAGAAGTGGCAGGAGCTCCTATAGTTTACTTAAAATTTTATTTTGAAAGCAGATTACGTCATTTGCCACTTTGTGTTGGTAACCTCAATTAATGTTGTCTTGCTTACCAGCCAATGTGCTTTTTTGTTTAACTCCTACAAGGCAAATAATTCTTAAATGACATTACTTGTCCAATACTGAAACAAGTTTAAATTTCAAGCGTACATCCTAACTCCTAAGTACCAAAGGTATAGAACATTCAAACTTATTTGTTGTACAAAACATTAGCACTTGTTTGTTGCTCTAAGGATCTAGATAGAGTAAGGATTTAGGGTTTATGAAGCGGACAAAGGTTTACAAGCTATGAGGAAATGAGTTAGGTGCCTCAAAAGCTAGATTTTACATTATGGGAGAACAATAAATCCAAGATTTTCAGTCTGTTTTGACACAGAGTGCGGATTAATCCACCACAGCGAGCCCAACAACAACTTCAACAGGATGGCTAGAACATTTGCAGCGTACATGCACAACCAAGCATCATCCCAAACAACATCATCTCACGAAAGCAACCAGCGTTCCAAACAACTTCATGCCAAACAGTTAGCTTACACGCCATYTCTTTGCCCATAGCCGTAGTTGCACTCCAACTRAGTCTCCGCAGATTYGAGTACAATGGCAATGAGAACCRAACGCAGTATTGCTCGTAGACCGGATCTCACACACCATAGCTTTGCAGTACTAAGCAATACCATTTGAACTTCAAACTTTAGATCCGACTTTCATGGAGCTTCAGCAAGTTTGAAGCAGCTCTCCTTGTAGCCATCAAAGTCCAAAAATCAAACATCAAAACGCAAACTTACTTACAACTGATTGGGGGGCAGATCAGGTCTGTGCTCACATCCAAAGCACATCCGGTGACGATCAACATTCGGAGAGCAAGAAATGATGCACGTCGAGGTTGGAGGTTGGCACCGCAAGAGGTCGCAGGGGAGAGGTCGCAGGGGAGAGGTCGCAGGGGAGAGGGTCGGAGAGGAGCAGGTCGCAGGGGGAAAGGAGGTCGCAAGGAGGAGGAGGTCGGATCCGGATGGACAGGGAAGGACACCCCTCATCCCATCATCATCCACAGGCGGGGCAATGAGGGGGTCAATTCACCCTGGCCATCAATTGCTGCTTGAGTTCACATCTGAAAAGTAAAGAAAAGCAAAGTAGGCTTATGTTAAGCTTAAGCTTAAGACGGACCTCAGTCCAGTCGGATGACTCGGATGGATGGAGCTGAAGAACAGCCTCACTGATCGAGGCGAGGATGGGCGAAAGCCAGCAAGGCAGCAGCCAGCACCAGCACCAGCCAGGCCAGGCCAGGCTGCCCTGAACGTAAGGTAAGGTACATACCAACCGACAGAGACAGCCACCCCTGCCAAGCAGAAGGGCAGGGAGGCCAGACAGTGAGCTAAGCTGGATGTCAGCGCACACATGTTCCAGCAGCTGACAGGCTCGGGGGATCCGAAGTTGGAGGCGCCGCGGAGACGGAGGACCTAGGCCCAAGGATCGGAATGCAGCAACTGCATTTATCTTATAAGGACCCCACAAAGTTAAGCTTAACTTACTTAGATCATCATCCACCTCGATCAGTTGCCATTGCTTAATTGTCCGGCTTTCGGAATCCTTTCTGTCTGTTAGCAACTAATTAAGCTAATGGACTTGAATCGGGCCGGGACAGACACTGGCTGGGAAAAACAAACTGAACTGAATCGGGGAGCGGGGCGKGGCGGGTCGAGGAATTGGCCCACAAGAAGAACGTACGCGCGAAGACGACGAAGAAGAAGAAGAATGCAAGACCGCCTGGCGGATATATACCAGGGTATTGTATGTACGTACTGTACAGGACAGGAAATTTCACTACACAGGAGAGCTTGACGGAGGGCGAGATGGGAGCTCGCTCGAGAGCCGGGAATTGAAGGGCCTGCTAACTTCAGCTTCCTTAACTTCCAATTCGTTCTGTTACGGTCATGTTTGAAGGTTTAGGAAATCGGATGCAAGCTTACGGAAGGGAAGCTTCGGTTCGAAATCTGAACAAAGTTGGGACTTGGGAAGGCAGAAATCAACTTCGATCAGTTTCCACAGAAATTTGGTTGGGAATCAATACACTGACTGACTGACTGACTGACTGACAGGATAGGGAACCGGAAGTTTATTCCAAGCAATCCACAACGAACAAATGTCCGAACTGAAGTCCAGGGCAAACTGAAGCTCACTCAGAGATCATTTTTATTCAGATATTGCCCAACAAAAGTTGGTTTCGGAATTTTGGAGAGTGAATTAAAAAATAAAAATAAAAACGTAATAATATGGAGTCATATTTTTAAACAATAATGTTCCACTTGATCAAAATTTAAAAGCCATTAAATTCTTACCAAAAATTCTAAAAATAATTCTCATAAAAATCCCCATACTAAAAAATCTTGAAAACAAATCGTTTGTAGTAAATCGCGTTTCAATCTCACTACACTAATAATGGTATTTAGTGTTATGTTACTAATAGTGTTACTTGAACTTTTACCACACCTACTCTAAATTTTGAGTAGTTTGCATTTAGTGTTGTGTTCACCATCCCTTAATTCATATATTTAGGTTTTTATTTTTTTCATTGCAATTTGATGAAATAATATGTAACACTAAAATGTAATTTTGTAAAATAATTTTACCCAATAGTTGAAAGGGCAGCAGGGGGTGCTAGATTTGGATCATGCAACTTATGTGTAAAATCAGCAGGTAACTTAAACAGGAAACTAAGTTACTGCCATGAAGTAACTTAATGACTGACTGAAGGTGAAGAAGTTAACGTCGTCGAGAGAGGGAGAGAGGGAAGAAACAGATTGCCTATTCTGGCTATAACTTATTGGGTCTGAAGAAAGATAATGTACGTAGCATGGCTGGGACACAAGTAAGTTATTATATCAATTGATTTCCAAGTACAGTGCAGTATGACATCGCAAAGAAATCCTCCAGAATGGTTTCAACACGGTCAAGTAAGGTAGGTCATATTTTTTGGAGCTTTGTGGAATTAGTTATGAAAATTTGAAGTTGAAATGCCATAGGGCTCTAAAAGCGACCACGTCTTAGAATGTACACAGTTTGTACATTTTTGTACATTGAAGAAAGCAAAATGTACCTCTATTTCATGTTCGGTTCAAAATGCCCACTCGGTGTTTCAAGAGAAGAAAAAAAATGCCCACTCGGAGTTCGAGCCTCCTACCTTACTCTCTGGGCAGGACTCTAGCTATGCCTTTGTAATTAATTTGGTAATGTGTAAATTTAAGTTTTTTACTTCACAAAATTCCACCATTTACTTTGAAACGGGGTGAAAATCTAATCAATAACATTTACCTTAACCTCAATTACAAATGTAACAAATCCGTAATTCCACTCCACTCAACCAAGTAACCTATTACACAACCCTGGTTGGTAAGTAGCACTCTCATGCTTCAAATTCACAACTTTCCCAAGGTTTGAGGTGGCATTCTTGGCTAAGAAGTAACCATCAATCCTTGCATGCAGGAAACCTCATGCGTGTGCACAACAACTACAACTACTTATTTGTGACTCATTGTGTTTGAGATAATTCAAATGATAAGTGCCACACTTCTTTGTTAACCCCCATCATGCAAGTTGTGAACCCAAGTTTAGYGTGYGACAAAAAGAAWARAAAGTTTAAATTGTTAGAATCTAGCG
This sequence comes from Pleurozium schreberi, assembly GCA_006891605.1. Classification (NCBI taxonomy): domain Eukaryota; kingdom Viridiplantae; phylum Streptophyta; class Bryopsida; order Hypnales; family Hylocomiaceae; genus Pleurozium; species Pleurozium schreberi. The sequence continues at coordinate 19,830 of VACF01000385.1, read as the reverse complement.
TGTGAATAGTGGTTGACCTCAAATATTGTTGGTCTTGCGATACTAATCAAAGTATCAAAGTGTAAAAACGAAACAAATTTGGAGCATGTTGAAAATGAATTCTTCCTCTTGTGATTCAAATATGGCAAAACTTGTAGTCTTAGKCTGCAATGTGTACTTGAAGATCAAGTCAGTCCACAGTACTCATACACTCCCAAATTTACATTGCATCATGTTAACTTTGAAAGTTTTTTTTTATTGTTTTGAACAAAACTGCCATGGAACAAGACATATTGAAACAAAGTGAAACATAGAAATCTGTAGTTCTTCTTGCAACTCCTATCTAAATGTTCTTCAACCTARTTCATGTATCTATTYWTGTAYCWATTTTTAGATCCTATTTCCTTTAATATTTCTAAGATTCTAATGTGTCTTTGGAATACACAAGGACAAAATTGAGATGTGAGAATGATAAAAGGCTAGATGTTTAAGCAAGTAAATTGATGTTAACCCTTCATCGCCTAAGGGGACGAAAAGTGTCCAAACACAATCTAGCAGTCAACTTTGAAGTGCTCTAACTTCTACATCCAATGTCATAATTCAATAAAACTTGTTGGAAAAGTTGCGCATAGTAGGCTAGTACCTATGGTAAAATTTTCAGATCAATCCAAGATATACTGTGTTTTTGAAAGTCATTCAAAGTTCTCAGGTTGAATTTGGGTTCAGCACACTGCATTGTGATGGCTGCAACTTCGGGGGATTATATCTTTTTCATCAAATGTTTGTTTTCAATAAAATTTGTTGGGTTTTGTTTCCATATAGGTTTAGTTATTGTGGTAAAAGTTTCATGCCAATCCAAGTTGTTTCGAATGTTTGGAAGAAATTCAAAGTTCAAAATTCAGAATTGTTTGCATTTTAGTGAACTTCGGCGGCTCATAACTTCTTCGTATATGATCCTTTTTTAATAATTTTATTGGAAAAGTTGCGTTTACTAATCTAGTTTGTGTGGTTAAAATTTCAGATCCATCCAAGATGTTATGAGTGACTGAGAAGCATTTTGGTAGAAAGAGGTTTAGCCACAGATGTGAATTTTTGCTCCTTTTTTCACTGTTTTTTGACATTTCAAATCCATTTTGTAGGCACAATGAGTTAGTTTTTTTATATTTTTTTTCACCAAAGTGTTTATATTCTAGTTCGGAATGACTTTGTGGTTTAAACTTTTTTCATTTGAGTTGGTTTAGAAATCAAATTTCACCACCAAATGTGTTTTTAAGAAAATTTCAGCACCTTTTTTCATCACTAAAACATTATAATCTTTCAGTCTATACGGTCAAATGATCCCAAATTTGTTCCACACCATCTACAACATGCACACTACAATATTGTACGGTTGAGATCTTCATAACTGACTAAAAGTGATAGTTTTAACACTTGCAAAGTGACGATGCTTTTAAGCATAGTTGGACCTTAGGCGATGAAGGGTTAAGCAAGTCAATCAATCATCAAATCAATTAATTTCTTGGAAACTAATTTCTATGCCAAATTTCAAATAAAAGGCACTCTTTAGCAGAAAAAAATCCCTTAAGAAAGACTGCTCTTAAAGCGATCATTTAAGAGTTGATTACGTTTCTTGAAATAATTTTCAGTAAATTTTCATAGGACGGAAAAAGAAATTGACATCTAACCCAAGTTGTTTCATATTTTTCAGACCTTCAAGGAATTAGTTACAAATTTTTGAAGTTGTAATGCAGTGGTCACTAAAAGCAACCAACTCCTAAAATGTACAATGCTGGTACATTGAAGAAAGAAAAATGTACCTCTGCATCATGATCGCTTTTAGAGCAGTCTATCCTAAGCCCTCACAACAAGAGTTTACTAAATATGGGATCTCTTTTTTTTTAGTATATTTTGCTACATCCATCCAAGTGAAGGGGGGTATTTTCCAAATCTTTATTGTCGTAGTAGTTGTAAAACAAAAAATAGAAAAACACAATTAAAAATATTATGAAATGTTTATTATATCACAGCCCATCACCACATGAGAGACATAGAAAAAGACCTAAAAATTTACGCTCCTCAAGGTAGGCGGATATGAAATTTCATTTTCATTGTGAAATTTTCTATTATTACATTATGAAAATTTTATTTTTTTTATTGGCAAGTGATAGGAAATTTCAATGCACCAAAGAATATATCATAAGGATAATATATGCAAAAGTTATGAAGTGTCAAATTTTTTTTGGTAGATGTTCTAAATTTTTCCTATTAAACTATAATTAGGAGATGTACATGGTGTGATCATCTCAGAAATTGTCACTTTATTACAAGACATGATTTCGGAAGGGTTTACTTTACTTTGTGTAAGATAATCCAATCTATGAATAGGCGAAAGGCCTATGATCACAAGCACTTAGGGAATGACCCGTTACWATATTGCATCAACACATGACACACTTTTTTTTTCAATAAATGAGTTAACAACCACAATTAGTATTGTGGACAAATAATGATGGAGCAATTCATGCATGCAACAATAATGTCTACCTTTTGAGTGTAAATTCATTAGAATAAGTGACTTTTACAACCCTTCATGTTGTGCCCATGTTAAGAAATATAGTGCTTTAGGCGAATAAAATGAACATTATGGATACATTGTTTTATTGGTTTGGAGGTGGTCAAAAGACACATTTAAGTCAATTGAACATCACACTTCAAAAATTCATAACAAATTCATAATTTGTCAGTAAAGTCCAAAAAATAAAATTTCAGTTGCCCTCCATAATTCTCCCATTTGTCTTCACGTGGCAAAAAAAATTGGTTTACCTTCCACGGTTGCAATTTTTGAACTAGTTAAATTAGCCAGCTTGGCAAGGAGTCTTGCTTATAATGATACATAGGAAAATGCCCCCACTCCCGGTGAGTGCTTATGCTGACAGATTACTGAGTAACCATCACCACCGGGAGACACGATGAGTTGGGCCCATCACCCCAACACTGTGCTCAGTCTGCCTGTGAGTGGCCATTGAGTTCAGGTGTAAAGTAACTTAACTTATATGGAGATGAAAACACGATTATTGATTTACTTGACAGGAAATGGTAAATTGGTAACATTCCCGGACTCACTAATTTCCTGAACAACTGAAGTACTGAACACCGTGTTTTTTTCTCATCAATGGCCAACCCATTATTATAATGCAGTCAAAGCGGCTCATTGATAGGGGTCAAAGAAAGGATGACAATTGCCTGTCAACTGAACCCTCTGCATCATTTGGATGAACTTCATCATTGGGTACTTTTCTTTTTTTTTTGAACCAATGGAAAGAACCAATGCATTAAAAGAACCAGAGAACACAGCAGCCAAGCCACGGGGGCTGGTCAATGAAGCCATAAGGTAGGAGGCTCGAACTCGTAAGGTAGACTGCTCTTAACCCCAAAATGACAAAGGGGACAGAAAGTGTCCTCACACAGTTTCAAGCCTAATTCAAAGTGCTGTAACTTTTGCATCCAAGGTCCAAATTCAATAAAATTTGTTGGAAAAGTTGCGTTCTCTCCTCTAGTTTGTGTGGTAGAACTTTCAAATCAATCCAAGTTGGATGAAGATTTTTTGAATGCCAATCGAAGTTCACAACTTCAATTTAAGTCCACCAAACTGCATTTTAGAGTGTTTTGGAGAAAATTTCAGCATCCATTTTCAACACTAAAACATTATGATCTTGCAATCTATGTGGCCAAATGACTTCAAATTTTGTACATGTCATCTTCAACATATATACTACAAGATTGTACGGTTGAGATTTGTATAACTTGAAGACATTTGAATCCATAAAGCTTCAAAAGCAATGATGTTTTTGAACCCCAAAAAATGAATGTCACTTTGGGGTTAAAGCGACCATTTAAGGGCTGATTGGCTTTTCTCGTAGGTTTCCGTGGACAGAAATATTTTTAGCTCATTTTTCAGAGAAAGAAAAAAGGATGTAGAACTTAACCGAAGTGGTTTGATATTTTTCCAAGCATTTTTGAATTACATATGAATTTTCTAAGATTTAGGACATAGGCACCTATTTGTGACCATAGGTCTTCCAAAATTAGTCCACTTGCAACTTGTAAAGAGATGGGAGGAAATGAAAGACAATGATTGGCTCTTGCAATAAAAAAGAATTTTTTCTTGATTCACTCAATGGTGAATATGGTCCATTTAAGGATCACCTCATATCCATTCTACACCTATTTATAGGGGCTGTTTCAAGAAGTCGGTCGCTTTTAGAGCATACTACCTTACTGGGCATTTTGAACCGAACATGAAACACAAGTACATTTTGCTTTCTTCAATGTACAAATTGTGTACATCCTAGGAGGTGGTCGCTTTTAGAGCCCTATGGCATTTCAACTTCAAAATTTCATAAATAATTCCACAAAGCTTCAAAAAAATATGAAACAACTTGAGCCACATGTCATATCCTCTTGTCTTTCAACAAAAAAATTTTGAAAAATATATCAAGATGTTTTACCTCCCCATAATTTAGTTTCAGTGCTTGGATGATCGCTTTATGGACCTCCTACCTGCAGAGTTAAAAGCAAGAGAACAACTTACTATGATCCCCACTAGAGAGAGGTACCCCCTAGTTTGCATTACTTGACCCCTCCCTTCTCAAAAATTTAGAAGCCATTGATTGTTTTTAAAAAAAATGCTTATCTTCAAATTACCATTCATTTCTCAAAAAATCACAAACCGTTGATCTTGTGAGATTTAATCTGAGCCGTCCAAATACAAATATGGATACAGATACAAAATGAATATTAAATACGGATACAACATCATATACAAACACCTAGTGAATACTAGATATATGTGCGGATATAGATATGGATACTAGATATGCCGGATGAATTGTCCCACTATATTGATTGTTAATTAAAGCGGTTTCTCAAAATTATAAGGGGCAGGGGGAGTGGAGGGATATGAAAAATTTTAAAATTAAAAATTAAAATTATTTTGAATGCATAGTGAGGCCTCGCTATCCACTAAAAGATGTGAACTTCCTATTCTTGAAAATTMCCCCCCCCCCCCCCCAAGAAAAGAATGAGAGACAAATCAAAAATATAGATACATTACAGATATGGCATACAAGAGATGGTATACTATAGATACATATACAATATATGGGATATGGATACAAATATGGTACAATAAATATATGGGATACGAGATATGGACATATCCCATATTTTTTGCAACTCACATCCAAACAACTTAGATTATAAGAGGAGGGGGAGGGGGGCTGATAAATCATTTAAATCATCACTATGCATTCAAAATATAGGAACCATTTCTATATTTGGCGTGCCTTGGTGTGAAGCCTCCGAAGGCCACGCAAAAAGAGTCAAAACCCTTTGCAATGAACGCCTATAGCCTCTCGACTTAAAAGTTCATAGCGTGAAGCTTCTAGAGGCCATATCCAAAGTCCAATCAAAGTAAAACTTTAAAATTTTAATTTTAAAAATTTGATTTTCATAGATTGCATTTTCATCTACTTGGGAAGCTTTGATCCATTTGCATTTGCTATGTGAACATTCACTACAAGAGAAAGGGGTGTTTTAAGTATAGTCCTAGTAGTATAGTCTTTCAAGTAATGACCTTTAAGTAAGGTTTTTAGTAAAAATTTACTGAAAAGATTGTCTTTTTAGTAAAAGTTTACTAAAAACCTTACTTAAAGGTCATTACTTAAAAGACTATGCTACTAGGACTATACTTAAAACACCCCTTTCTCTTGTAGTGATTGTAGCCAACTTTCTTGAAAAAATAACTTGTAGGATTCATTTTGAATTCAATTTTCATGATTTCTCAAGAAAAAAAATGTTCAAAAGGTTAAGATTTCTTCCTAAAACAATCATTGTGATTGGTATATTTCAATTGCATCTTAGAGCTATTAAAGGTTTAATTTTYCCTTCAATCTTGAACCTATTTTTATTCAACAATTTTTTAATGAATAAAAAAGTCAATTTTTTTCATTCCTAAACTTTCAATTCAATTTTTTAATGTAAAAAAGTTTAAATTCAAAATCAATAGTGTACAAAATTTTAGGTTAAGAAAACTCAAAGACAAAAAACATCTAGTCGAGCATGATGTAAAAAAATTGTTCCATTCCCTTTCAATGCAAATATCTTGCAATCTATATGGTCAAAGTTTTTGAAGTTACTTCCATCATTTTTTTATACTAGTCTATTACAAAATCCTACAAATAGATATGAACAAAAATAATTTCTAAAGTTTTTCTTTTTGGAATAGAAATGGAAGCTTTGAATGATTTTCAATAGAAAAGGGCCTTCGGACTTTAGGATTTAAGCATCAAATTCTTTTTTAAATTTTTATTTATTTCTTTTCTATTGAAAATTTTGTTTAAGTGTGTACATTGAAATTTTGATCTTGTATTTTTTAAGACTCATGGACATAAACCTCAAATATACAAAATCTTGAGGCAAAAAACACATTAGAAATTTATTTAAAATAGTTGAAGAGTGGATTTTGAAAAATCACAAATTTAAAATGCATATTATGTCCTTTAGCCTCATGCTTTTTTAAGGAACTCAATTTTGAATTTAACTTGTTAAAAGTGAATTTAAAGACTTCAAATCACTATAGAAATGTAAACCCCTTCTTGATCAAATTTTATAATTTTTAAATCCATAAGTAATATATTTTCATTTTTGATGTGATTCAAGACACTACAAGAGAAAGGGGTGTTTTAAGTACAGTCCTAGAGATAAGATTTTTAAAAATGACCTATGAAGAGTCTTTTAAGTAAGAATTTACTAAAAGCACATGTCTTTTAAGTAAAATTTTACTTAAAAGAGATGTGTTTTTAGTAAATTCTACTTAAAAGACTTTTTATAGGTCATTACTTAAAATCTTATCTCTAGAACTATACTTAAAATCTTATCTTTAGATCTATACTTAAAACACCCCTTTCTCTTGACATTGTAGTGTATACAACCTAAGTGGTGAGATTTATTGAAATTTCTCCCACACATTCTTACTCTACCTACTACAAGATCCTATAGTTCAATATGCAGAGTTTTTTGCCATTTGCAATAGAAATGACAGTCTTTTGATGAGGAATAGGCCTTCGGATTTTAGAGGTTATAAAACTATAAAATGGTTGTAAAAGTAAATATCTTATAAAAGGTTGTTTTAAATTGATAAACAATTATAAAATTTAGATGAATATTACAAAAGGTGTGAAATACTCCGTATTTGCTTTCAACAGGGTTTTTTGGGGMAATTCGTTGTCTATATGCACCAAAATAATGGGCCTTGCATTAGGCCCTTGAAACGTAGTAAAATGTTAGATGAAATCACCATATTATTGATGAAAACAAAATTATAGATATGTGATATGTACTAACAAGGTATTTTCTATCCAATGAGAGGATGAATGTTGAAATTTGGAGAATCACTATTACATTTAATATCACCATTTTGTTACTTCATAAAAAATGAAAAACAACCATTGATGTTCTATACTTAGTTATGAATGTAATGTCCTTCAATAATATAACCATTAGGAAGAATATGAGGTCTCCAAAAGGCTGTGAAAACAAATCAGCCGCATGGCCCTGTGACATTACAAATTTTATATCTTTATTTATTTTATATTTATTTATTTAAACCATGACCTTTTTGAACTCGGAGCCCTTTGGAGACCTCATATTTTTTCTAATGAAAAAAAAAGTATGGTCAATAACTCAACCGTCATGGAAAATGGGATGACATAGGGGAGGCAACCTATTTCTGATCCAATAAGCAATTTTGCATATTTGGAGTGCAAGTTTTTTGAATGTGAAATCTTTCCCATGTACATCAATAGAATTAGGAAGTGCATATTTTCCAAAATTTTATTACATAAAACAAAATTACTATTAATTTTTTAGTAGAAGGTTCTCTTCAACCTAATGGTGATATAGACCTTTCTATTTCTGACCATAGGCTAATTGCAAAATTGACCAAGGACTGATTGCAATATTGAGAGCCTTGCAACCAATCATAATGAGCCACAACTACTCTAGGACTGCGCCATAGCTTCCTGGAAAGACAACAATCTATTGATTGGAAATGGGGGGGGATCAAAAATGGGTTGCCTCCCCTATAAGTTGGCTATTATGTGAACCTAAGAGCATGAGCCCATGAGCGTGGAAGACTATACACCTATGTTATTGGTGTCTATATTATAAAACTTTCTATGATCATAATACAATTAAATTTGGATACTATATTATAGGTGTTTATATTGTAAGCACCTTCAATGGTTGTAGGATATCTACTTGTGCTCACATGCTTGCATTTTCATGGCCACACACTAGCACAGTTGGGATCACAGATATCCAAGGTTTCTTTTTTGTTTTGTTTCTAAATACTTGGACGATTTCCATTGAAAGGGGAAACAATACAGCAGACAAGCATAACATTTAGTAGCTATGAGGCCACTTGTCAAATTTGTTGGAATGTCAGCAAGAAAGGAACTGGGTTAAAACTAATGCACACTAATGGGCGGCCATTAGTAACTTAGTTTGTTTTACAAGTAGTTCTCTCGCACCAAATGTACTTGACAAGTGGCTCCATCAACATTTTCTAAAGCATGGTATGTGTTTAGTGGTGTGAGGTTACCATGCATTCAAATTTGGCCCTCCAAATTTGAATGGATGATGCTGAAGAGAGGAAAAGGCAGGTTGGCTGAAGAGAGGAAAAGGCAGGTTGGCTGAAGAGAGGAAAAGGCAGGTTGGCTGAAGATGACAACTTTAATTATTCATTTGTGAGGTTCATGCTCTCCTATTCACATTTCAAAAATTAACATTATTTTGTACCAAATATATTRTTCATTTTCTAATTGAGTTAATTATTGAAATTTTCCTCAGATTTGAATTAGGTCAATAAAAATATAAAGTTCTTGTTCTTTTTTGGTTTCTCTTCTTTTGGAATGATAGCATAGATCCAAAATGATTATTTTCATTGAAATGTACAGATAATACTTATTTGAAGCATTGCAATGAATATTTATGATGATTAGAGAGAWTTTTTTTGGATTTATTGATGATGAAAAGCCGTGCTAAATTTGAAATATTCATATCTTAAAATTTTTAGTTAGATAATCCAAAACATTTATTTGATTTTCACTAATAGAGCAAAAAATTTGCAACCATTTGTTTTTAAGTTTATTTTTGAAAACTTATGTATATATTATAATTCATCCAATGACTAATGCTGAATTCTTTGAATGGTTACGCTTTTAATGTCAATTTCATATTTGCGTAAACATTAATCTTTAAATATCCATGAAATCATTTTATTATCGATGTCACTTTTTGATCAACTTCTTGCACAAGGTTTTTTGAATCCCTCCTCTCATATGAATTTTGTTGGTTTGTCTTTCCATATCCAAAACCAAAAACTCTTGGTTTGACAAAAATCATGCTATAGGTGATTCTTCAAACATTTTGAGAATGCTCAATGAGGATTGTCTTGAAAGAGAAATCTAACTAATAAAGGATTATTTGAAGGAAAATAAGATTCAGTGGATAGTGCAAGTAGAAATTAGGGGAAGATTGGTGAACAACCAATAGCAATCAACAACTACCAAGAGTTCCTCATTACTCTCCTAAATGCAACAAAAATACAAAATTGATCTTGAAACTTTTATTTATAAAAGAAAGGTCTTTTTCTTAGTGATTTCTTACATTGATATTGGAATTTGGCTTATTCTTTCATGGAAAGCAACACCTTCAATTGACCATGTTATTCAATTATATTTTTTTCATTGTTTAACCATTAAAAGCAAGTTTGGGTAGTATTTAAAGTTAAAAGGACTCTAGATAATTTAAACATTAATATTTTGAATACAATACAAATTTACTACATATTCCTGAAATGCTTACAATATTTGCATATATAATTGATTGTGGGCCCTTTCAAATAAAGCCTACATATTTTAGGCAAGAATATGTAGGCATGTAGGGATTGGTTTTAGAAACAAGTCACAATTTGGTGTAATTACCTTACAYCCTTGAGKCCTACCAACGTCTATAAAAMAATGATTRGAAATRATCCAACCCACTTTTGTATGAATATGAATGTGATTAGCAAATGGACAAGCTTGAGTTGTTTTAATTGGGAACATATGATTGTAGAGATTGGTCTATCTAGTATGGATGGAACTAGTTTATGAAAATATCTATTGCTCAATTTAYAGATTTAACATCTTTGCATGACTTTAAAAAAAATAGGAAGTTGGTATGTCTTATGGCAATACATTTTTAACAAATGAAAAATCTATTTTTTCAAAACAAAAAAATTGGATTAGGATCTAGCACAAATATATTCTTTCTTAGATGTAGAAAATAAAAAGGATTCTCGTAGATTACTATATATTTTCAAATATGGAAGTGTAAATTAGCCAAAATTGAACCAATTGGGTTATAAAGTAATTCAAAAACATGAACACATGATTCCTTAAAATTCAATTGTAGATGTAATCAATGTAACTTTTGCAACACCCTCACAAATTTGGGAATCATCTTAGTTACTTTGTAGTTTGGATCCCCCTAGAAGAAATGAGCCAATATTAATACTTTAGACTTTATTCTAAAGATTTTATATTAGAGCTTGTTTAATTAAATATATTATTTAGTGATAACTTTTCTTTTGGTTGAGAAGTATTTTTGTCTTATTTGCTTCCTACTACTCTTTCCGTCTCTTTTTAAAAACTCAATAACATCATCAATTGCATTAAAATGATATATTGAGCCATTTTTTTATTCAATTAAATAATAATGCTTCAAGTGCTTCAATTCTTATGATTAAGTGAGTTTCCTCCACCCATTACTATGGTCACATGCTAGTGTTGGTAGAAAATATTTCCAAAAATAGTTGCCAAARTATAAGATTTTTTTTTTTCAAAACCTAAATTTTCTTATGGTGAAAAAAGACTTTGGCAAAAAACTTTTAGCATTATCTTTTGATGAACCTTGTTATTAAGGAAAAAATCGATATTCGATAGAAAAGTGTTGACCTTGCCCTACACTTATAGTACGCTCCAATCACAAAATCTTGGCCATGTCTATTTTTCACAAAACCTAGTTTTCTAATTTAATTTTTCCAATATTACAAGTTTGCAAATTTCAAAAATCAAGTAATGCTTCAAATATACAAATGTTTCACTCTACAATAACTTATTAAAAAAGATAACAGTTTTTTTGACAATTCTACCAAATTTGCAATCAAACGTTTGGAATGAAGACATTTTCTTCTTAGGCTCTCTTGAACTCTCATGTTTTAATTGTGCACATTTAGCATCATCAATATTTAGGTTTTAATTATGTTTTATGATTTAGTTGTAGATGTCTCATTTTGGATAGCAATGATTATGTGTGAGCATACTTTAGTTGCATATTCATACCTRAGATCATAATTATCTATTGTAATTTTATTGCACTTTCAAAGTCATTGATTCAATTGGGCCATGTTTTTGAAACAAAGCTACCCTCTTCAAAAAAGAAAATAATGGATGACATTAGATAGTTCGTGCACCCATCTAAAACTTCTTTATAATACAYCCATCAAGAATGATTTTTCGAGAGCAAATTGATAAAAGAAAATATAGAAGGGAGATTCTTACTTCTTCTCCTTTCATCTTAGTTTTAGTATACTCAACCAAAATACACACTCATTGACTTTCTATAACAAGGTTATTTGTTGGACGATTTGATTTGCCTTGTTGCTCCTACTATATTATGGATATGTAGGCATATGTATTTTGATTGGATGAATAAAATTTCTYAGCTTTTTTGGTCAAGTTCAAAAATATTTTATTAAAATCAAAATTTAATTCTTTCGTAGAATTAACCCATATCCACAAGGAAAAGCTTATAAGGTAAATCTACCTACGACAACTTTTGCCTACTAGTCCTTTTTCAAAATGGCACTCTGTTTTAAGATGCCAACTAGCCCATCACAAGCAGAATTGTTGCCCATGTACATTCTAGAACAACTTCACACATTCCGTTATAATCAATGAAGTAAGAATACAAGAATTTTTTTCCTTGGATTTGATTAACAATTTTCCACATTTTCTTTTTATAAAAATGGGATGCTTTGAAGATGTTAAAAAAATACTAGAGTCTTCATTCAAACAAGTGTAGAAGTTGGGTTCAAGATCCTACTATTACAAGTTGCAAACAAGATTACAAATTTGTGCACTCCACCTCGTTTTCAACATGTGTTGTTCTATGGCATGTTTGCTTGAAAACAAAGATGCATGAAATCTACTTTAATCAACATCCAAACAATCTATAAAACAGTCCATAACTTTATAAAGCAAAGTCAAAGCTCAAAAATTTCGACTATCCCCCCTCAACTATAGATGTCTCAAGAATAAAGACGTTTTGGAGGACATTTGTATAGTATGGTTAGGATTGGCCGATTGAGAAAACGAGTACGTTAAGAGTGTGCGAGTTTTGGTGTTTTATTAGGAGGTCTCCRAAATGTGAATGCTGATGTTTGTGTTTCTTGGTGTGGTACTTGAAATGCTGCAGGTGGGGCGTGCGGATTTGGGAACCTTTACAGTACTGGATACGGAACCAACACCGCGGCACTGAGTGCGGCATTGTTCAACACGGGCCTCAGCTGTGGTTCCTGTTACGAGCTTGCTTGTGACCCCAATGGTTCCCAGTATTGTCTTCCCGGCGGCAGGACGGTCACAGTGACAGCGACCAACTTCTGCCCTCATGGGTCCTCCGGCGGATGGTGCGACCTCCCCAAGCAGCATTTCGACCTCGCGCACCCAATGTTCGTGAACCTTGCGAGAGAGGTGGGAGGAGTCATCCCCATTAAGTACAGAAGGTACGTGAACAGTTCTCACTTCATTCCCGTTATTCCTTTAATCTCGTGCACTTAAAGTTCAAGTCTTGTATGTTGCCGGGTATTATCATATTGGTTTGTACMTATGTCCCTGATGTATTKTGTCTACAAGTYCCGGCAGATTGTAGTTCACGGTCACTGACCTTAAGATGGTCCCGTTCAATGTGTTCAGGGTTCCATGTTTGAAATCCGGAGGAATGCGGTTCACYGTSAACGGCAACCCTTGGTTCGTGTTRGTGCTGGTGACGAACGTGGCCGGCGCGGGCGACGTGCAGCAGTTGTAYATCAAGGGCAGCAACACCCCCTGGGAATCGATGAGGCGCAACTGGGGATCSATGTGGCAGTTCACCGGCAACAGCAACATGAAGGGCCAAGCACTCTCGTTCAAGGTCGTCACCAGCGACGGATCCGAAGCYATCTCCAACGACGCTGCGCCGGGCAGCTGGCAGTTTGGCCAGACATTCGAAGGCATCAACTTCTGACCCTGACTCCGAGTGGTAGCCAATCCTTGCGCATGGCGACCATAGACCTTCAATTTTACAGATGATAAATTTTTTGTGATGCATTTTGACCCTGTAGCTAGCAGAGGCCGGTATGATCAATCTCGCCCGCTGCCTGTCTGGTGTTATTCTTACTATAGCGTATTAGCTCCTCCACCCCAGTTTCTCTTATAAGAATCAGGAGCAGATTAGTGGGTCAGGAGCTTTGTCGTCCAGCTTTTATTGTTTCCGATCAGCCCAAACGTAAGTGTGACGAGAATGAAGAAGCTCTGGTTGCTGAGGTGTGTGCGTTACTGATTTTCACCACCCGCTCCCACCTGTATTTTACACATCATAGTAGGCTGTCTAGCTAGGCGTAGGATTTTTCTCTCGAGCCATATCTAGCTAGATACTATCCGATGCACGAACATTCCATGCATGTGAATGCCGCTGGTCACTCCGAAAAGAATTGTGCAGAGGTGAGATATATAGGCTTCTGTTATCCACCCGCATATCTACTAATAAAAAACGGGAGAGGTGTAGTGCAGTGCACAAGTGCTCTCACTGCTTTGCTTCTCAAACCGCGCGTGGGCCTCGATCATCCCGCTCCGTCGGATTGATATTCGATTGTTCTCTTTTGCCTGCCGTCGTCTTGTTTGGGCATTAGTAAAGGAAGTTACTGTCATCAAGACGTGTACAGTACACTCTGTCTGTGCGCACTTGCACAGATTGGAGACCTCAGTGCGACGCATACTGGATGCGCAGGCCGAATGCCCACGAACCTCTGAACCCAGTTAATGCTTCTATAATGCCCATATCGCTTCGACATCGTTCAACAATATGTCGAGAGTTGTCAGAAAACGTCGCCTCTGCCAACTCTCTGTATGAAATGCATGCGTTAATGGTTGTGTGCCAAGAACATGTTCAACTGCAAGAGAAACATCATGCGCATGCCCCTGTGAGTGCTGAATGCACGACGCTAATCCCGTCCCACGAAGTGCACCACGCAGTAGGATGGATTCACCACTGAGGAAAAACACAGGGGTCTCACATGCAGTTCCTGCTGTTGAAATTCCCTGTGAGTCTCACTTTCCCCGGTGCTAAAATTCCCTGTGAGTCTCACTTTCTCCGATCTTAAAATTCCCTGTGAGTCTCACTTTCCCCGTTGTTCCCCAGTGTGTACACGCTGGGAAAAGTGAGACTCACAGGGAATTTTAACACCGGGAAATGCATATGAGACCCCTGTGAAATGGAGGAATTTTTGTATTTGCCCCACATGATCAAATTTGCAAATTTTGATTTCATGCATGCAATCAGAGGCTCCAAACTAGCTAGGTGGGGTGAAGAAATACCATAAAACAGTGCACAAAATAGGGAGCTTTTTCATTTTACAGAACCCAAAATTTACCCACCTATTATTGCAGTTATTACCCACTTATTATCACCCAAAATTGCAATTCTGCCCTCATATTTTGAAGTTTTGAAATGYATCTCTTCCTTACATAAAGGTGGAATTTAGATGAGAGTGGTAATGGGCCATGGTTCTATATGGTGCACTCAAAATGTTGTCCCTAAAACTACTTTAATCCCTAAAGGAATATTGAGTTTTGAGGGGTTTTTTTGTTTTAAAAAATTAAAAAATTACTTTTACTTTGATTTTGAGTGTGGCAACGGCACAGGGCACACTAGTATGAATGAAGTTTGACTGCTACTTGGTTCTTCAAACTTCATTAGCTATTTTCTACTAATTCGAAATTCAAAACTAATTTTAAAATTTTATTTTTGACTTTTATTTTTTTATAAATTCCTAGGTTTTCATTCATGTTCCAATTGGATCCCTTCAACTAAGTTTCATCCAACTTGACACCTAAACTTCATCCACCTATATCATTCTCATTCTAACTCTGATTTCTATATATCTTACATTTTCGGAAACCTTTAGACTTTTACTATAAATTCTAAAACTAATTCTATTGGTTTGGCTTGACCCTAGCTCTTGGCTCTGTTTAAACTTGCTAATTAAAAAAATTCAAAATGAAAGTAGGTATTTAGTGACATCGCGCAATCCTTGCTTAATCGTATCAATTTTCAAATGGGCCCTTGTACTTGTCTTCTTGTGCCACCTTGATTTGATTTGAAAGATTTTACTTAGTGCTTATTTTTATGGATTTTTTATACAAGTTTGAAAATGCAACTACATCTATTGCATCTAAAATCRCTTCCTTCCTTCTTCACCTTCTCATTTCATATTCCACTTCATCCTTTTTTCAAACACTATTCTCCTTCAATAATTCATATTCTAATAGTTGGCTTTGTAATAAAATTAAATACTTTACATGCCACATTTGGGAGGAACAAGCTAGTAGAGGTCAAAATTTTGACAATCTAGCGAATTTTCACTAGAAAAAAAGAAGAATGTACCCAAGGAGTTACCACCATTTTGGACATTTTGTCATACAAATGTGACCTTTTGAAGTGCACCTACCTGTTTTTCTCTAGGGCCCAAACAAGGATTTTTGTCCATTCAATCACTAATATTTTCCAATTTGCGTGGTAGAAAATTCTGAATTTTCTTTGCACATCTTCTCAAACTAGCTTACTACAAGATCCTACGGTAACATGTGTCCAAAAGTGTTTTGTTCCTTTTTATAAATTTTTTACTTGTATAAGAAATGGCAGTTTTGGAGCATTATTATTTTTGGTGAAAACATACTCAAAACCATTTAGGGGTTAAGTCAGGATATTGCAATGTGATTTTGCACTGCATATATTAACTGAACTTCGTCAACCTTCCTGTTTCAATCTGCTGATTACTAACTAGCCTTTTCCAGTTCCATCCCAATTTCCAGCACCTAATCATCCAACAATTTGAATGGTGGTTTGTTCCCAAATGTACAGTACAGTACAGTACAGTGTCACTCTACTGAGTGCTGCCAAACATGGTGATTATGATGAGTTTCCAGTTTCCCCTGAGCAGCTGCACTCAGGACTGCTTAAGTTATCATGCGGAAGTACCCAGTCACAGCAAACTTCTGTCTGTGGGCTTGGGAGTTGGGGCCATGTAAACCACAAGGGGGGAGATGTCCCTGTTCATTTCCCTGCTAGCTACATGATGTGCTGCAACGTATAGGGCAATGCCCAAGGAGGAGGGCATTTCGCGATATAAAGGGGCGATGAGGAGAGCGGAGCCCGACTTGGAGGCGCTTTATATCGCGAAATGCCCAACGACAAGGGACATTGCCCAACGTAAATCACAAGCAAAAAAATCGAGTAGGAAAATCGAAGTTGGTTGAAACAATCAGGATGAAATAAAAAAAATTGGATGAAGAATCCGTAATGCTTGATTCCATAGGTTTGCCCGCGTAATCAGGCATTACGGTTAATTGCACAATAGAACCCTCCTAGGAAATGAACGTGCGATTTCCTGGGAGTGGTTTACGAGGGGTGTCATGTCCAATTACAATGCGGTTTTGTTTGCATAATTGGACATAACACCAGTTTTTCATCCCATTTTTTTTCTTCATCCAAGATCATTTGCTTTCCCCCATGGTTTACATTAGGCAACGCTCCTTGTCACTGGTCATTTTGGAAAAATAAGGGCCCTCCTCATTGGGCTCTCCCTTCCTTGTTTGCCCTGCCCTACCCTTGATTTTGATTCCCAAATTGCCCTGGCTCCTCCTCGGCCATTGTCCTCTCCATGTAAGGTGGGTACACCCAAAAGCGGAGCTGACCTTAAAGCGCCATTTACAGTTTGTGTACATTTCCAAAATCAGTCATGTACACAAATTGTAGATGACACTTGTAGAAACAAACTTTGATCCTTAATAACTTTTGCATATTGTATCCAAATGGCGTGCTTTTTGGTGCATTGGAGCCTCCTTTCACTTGCCACCAAGACAATATGAAATTCTAAACAGCTTGATAAGAGTAACTAGACACAATACCAATTTGTCGCACTTTTGGGTGTACCCACCTTATACACTACCAAAAAGTGGTTCAAAGTGCTCAGTCAGAATTAAGCTCCTGAAAGAGAGACTTGGCGGCAATGAAATGGTGTGTGTGTGTGTTGGTGATGTCCGTTCAGTTGTTGTGTTGAGTGTTGGGCCTGTCAGTGGATCCGACCCCAAATGAATCCATGTTCATGCGTGGGAATACATTTTTCATCCCATTTTTTTTCTTCATCCAAGATCATTTGCTTTCCACCGTGGTTTACATTAGGCAACGCTCCTTGTCACTGGTCATTTTGGAAAAATAAGGGCCCTCCTCGTTGGGCTCTCCCTTCCTTGTTTGCCCTGCCCTACCCTTGATTTTGATTCCCAAATTGCCCTGGCTCCTCCTCGGCCATTGTCCTCTCCATGTAAGGTGGGTACACCCAAAAGCGCAGCTGACCTTAAAGCGCCATTTACAGTCTGTGTACATTTCCAAAATCAGTCATGTACACAAATTGTAGACGGCGCTTTTAGAAACAAACTTTGATCCTTAATAACTTTTGCATATTGTATCCAAATGGTGTGCTTTTTGGTGCATTGGAGCCTCCTTTCACTTGCCACCAAGACAATATGAAATTCTAAACAGCTTGATAATAGTAACTAGACACAATACCAATTTGTCGCACTTTTGGGTGTACCCACCACCTTATACACTACCAAAAAGTGGTTCAAAGTGCTCAGTCAGAATTAAGCTCCTGAAAGAGAGACTTGGCGGCAATGAAATGGTGTGTGTGTGTGTTGGTGATGTCCGTTCAGTTGTTGTGTTGAGTGTTGGGCCTGTCAGTGGATCCGACCCCAAATGAATCCATGTTCATGCGTGGGAATACATACAACCAAATGAATGCCCTTCCCTTCCCCTTCCCTTCCCCTTCCCTGATTCCCAAACGGGCAATGCAGGTGGGATCCATGATCAAGCTCACATGAGCTTACAAGTACTTCAGACTTAGTTCAGTTCAGTTGGGGCAATTGGATCTCTGCTGCAAGTGAACCAGGCCAGTTCCTTCAGTAGAATCCCATCTGACTCTTGCATGGCTTGGCATGAACGAACAATTAATTTCCTCACATAAGCTGAAGCAGCTCAAGGCAAGGCAAGGGAGTGGAGTGGAGTGGAGTCGAGTGGGAGCATAACTTAATCAAGCTTATCTTATGCAGTATCTCCCCATTTTGCACTGATGGAGTCTCATGGAGGATATTATCAATAATATCAAGCTAGCACATGCAGAATTGCTCACAATTGGCAACTGATCTTCAATCTGTGCATGGTTTCAAAATTAGATCAGGGGGACTGATGGACTGCTTGCATGTGCACACGTGCGTGCTTGCAAGGGTCAGGATGAACTTAGTATAAGTTCACTCTTTGCGGACAACCCTACCCTACCCTACCCGGGAGTGCATGAAGGTGAGAAAGGATTTGCTGGTAGCCAGTGGAGGACGTTCAACTCAAAACTGAACAACTCTCCGTCCATCCRGATCCACAATTAATTGGATTACAATGACAATGCCTTCACTTGATCATTCCATTGCTGAAKGTAAACATTAGCATACAGTCATGTGAGGTGCTCAAATGGAGCTTCACAGAAACTAGGACTAGGACCAGAACCAGTGAGAGGGCTGTATGTACTTACATAGTCTAAAATTGGGCAATTGATTCACCTGGAGCTTTAGAAAATTTAACCAGAGTTTTTGGAATAAAACTTGTGTTGGTTTGCMACTGGAGAGACCTKTTCAATTTGTAAGGTTTACAGATAYTGTTTCTATTGATCTTCTATTYTTAAGGTCTCCTCAGTCCTCTCCAGCAATGCTAGCTATTTGTTGTTATTTAACACTGACTGCSGGCGCCTGGTGTCATGTCTTCGATTCTGGGTAAGGCAGGCACCCAAATCTCCAAAATTGCTCATGATCTAGAAGCGCCATCTTCAGAGTTTTTACATCTCTAATTGACCCTTCCTAACTTTTGCATATAGTATTCAAATGTCACATTCTTTGGTGCATTGGAACCTCCTTTCACTTGCCAACACGACACTATAAAAATCTGACCAGCGTATTAATAGTAACTAGGCACAATACCAATTTGTGGCGGTTTCGAATGTACCCACCATATGTACATAAAGTTATTACATCTCCCTACTTAGTTGGAAGAGAGATAATTGATTGACTAATTAATCGGCCTCCTTAAGAAGATATATCAGCTGCATGATCGACTGAAAGCCTCCCAAGTCCCAACCCCATTTCCATCTGTAATGATTTGGACTGGCCGGCCGGCCCGCCACTCTTCTCAGTTCTCACATGTCTGGCTCACATGCATTGGGCCTCCCACGTGACAAAGACGTCCCATAAGTTTCGACTGACTGCAGGGTCAATCGAAAGTCCAAACCCCCCCATTTGGGGCATTGCATCACATCTAATTAATTCAGTTACCACGGATGTGTGATGGGCGTCTGATTGAAAGTCAAATTAGGGAGGCCCAATTGTGACT
>VACF01000384.1:21550-86151 GCA_006891605.1 Pleurozium schreberi | reverse complement strand
GGCTCTTACTAGTCACGGGGTTCCCCCATTCCTCCGTGACTCCCAACTCTTCCTTTCCAATCCTTAACTCCCACAAGACACCGGGCATGTCATTTAATGACATGGGGCGGAACTTCCATTGATGTCCAAGCACCCGGTGGAAGCACTACTCTTTACCGGTGCTAACCGCCCTTGGGTGGGACCCAACTCCCCACTAGGCCCATGCCATACTACTTCGGGACTCACCCATTAGAACTCCCTTACCGGGGCTCACACCGGGACTCGCCAATTGGGACTCACATTATAGCCTAGTGTAGATTGGGACACCATCCAACCGGTAGCAAGGAGTGCACAAACACTCTGTGGTGACACACAAGTGGTGGTGAGGCTCCAACACTAACCTCACCACCCGGGGCCATCGGGGCTCACCATGGCACCACTCGGGAATGAGGAGGGAGACCACCCTCCTCATAGTACCCTCTGCGGGATTTGGCAGCCCCCCCATCCTAGGGTCAATGGGAACATGTGGTAACCCCCACACTTTGGAAGACCACCCACTTCCAAGTGGTTTCCTCCAAACCGGGACTCCCAAGGAGTCCCRAACTTCCCATCGGGGTAACTTTTAGCTCCGGAACTCAAATCAAGAGTGCGAGCCCATTTTATTGATCTAAGCTTTGTTTAGATCACCGTGGACTATTCACATTCTCCAATCCAATAAGTATTGAGGAAGTTATGGCCCTCCAAAGATTCGGGTTCACCGAGGAGGCGTCACACCTTCACCACGGCCCTTCTCTTGGCCATAACTTGAGGCTCACACCTTACAACCTTGTAATGCTTGTGAATCTAGCATCCTTGTGTCCATAACTTTCCAATGATATGTTACATGACACATTTCATGGAGGGGGTCCTTGTGAACCCCTCCCTCCTAACCCACAACTGTCCCGGCGCCACTGGGACACCCTTAACTTTGAACGCCCATAACTTTTGACTCCCAAGTCCAAATGACGCGTTCTTTGTGCGGTTAGAAGCGTATTCTCAAGAGCTTTCCAAGCATGTATCACACATGCCCAAACCATTCAAACTCAGGTCGCTATTGCTCCCTGATTGCACGGGAGACTCACATTTCTCCCTCTTAGACTTTTGCAAGGCATGGGAAGTTACTCCCAAGGTCCCCCTTGCTCACTAAGGCACGGCGGGCACCCCAAGGAGATAGGGGCGTGACATTTTCAGTGCCCCAATTCTGTGCCCGGAGATCTCGTGTTTGTGAACACGTACTCTGACAGGATGGATCCGCAAATGAAGAAGACGAAAAAGAAAGGTGACCGGCAGTTCAGGAACCGAGGCATTCTTTTGGACGCGGCTGCGCACGCATACCGCGGCTGGCGGAGTGTGGACTCCGTTTGGACCCTGACAACTTGCAAGGCATTTGTGGGATGGTGCCATATCGACAAGCTATTTCCTCACCATCGGCACAAGATCAATTTGAAGAACAACAATGCGAATCTTCATTATTGTCGAGATGATGCATTCGTGCAGCGATGCATTGAATTCAAAACCACGTGTACGAGTTGAGGAAGCCTCCTTTTCTTATGGACCCTGACCTCGCGGCTAAGTTCGAGAAACAATTTGAGGTCGGTGGTCACTGATGCGCACAGACCTGCACTATGCCGGGGCACTCCTAAACCCCTTTTTGATCGACATGACATCCCTTCGTAACAACGCCGAGGCTAGGCGAGCTCTGAATCGTGTCATACAAAAAATGAGCGAGTCATTGGGATTGTACGGAATCCTTGCAATGACGGAGTTGACTGAATTTGAAGAGAAGACGGGCCCCTTTGACCCTGTAGAGGAGGCTCCATCATCCAAACCAGGTTCTTTGATGCCTCATCAATGGTGGAGTCTTGTGGGTGCCAACGTTCTCCCCCAAATTGCAATGAGAGTTTTATTCTTGACATGCTCAGCATCATCTTGTGAAAGGAATTGGAGCATGTACTCGTTTGTTCACAATAAAGTGCGAAACCGCCTAACTGCGTCGAAGGCGAAGTCGTTGGTGTATATCTACAGCAACTGCAAACTCAAGCAGAGAAAACGTGGACACAATGCTGCGGAGTTCTATGAAAAGTACTTGGAGGACGGAGGCACATCGGAAGAGAACGAGGAACCATTGAGTTCAGGATCTTCAGAAGACATTATGGGATCAGTACAGCATTTCGCCTCCAATCGGAAGCGGGTAATCGATCGCCAACGCGGCAGTCCTTGGGCAGGAATGATACGTAGACGAGACACCCCTATGGCACAACGGAACTTCGGAAACATGTACACGGCG
This sequence comes from Pleurozium schreberi, assembly GCA_006891605.1. NCBI lineage: Eukaryota > Viridiplantae > Streptophyta > Bryopsida > Hypnales > Hylocomiaceae > Pleurozium > Pleurozium schreberi. The sequence continues at coordinate 83,846 of VACF01000384.1, read as the reverse complement.
GAGATGGACGTGGACTATTATTCCGAGCAAGAATCCGAACATGGGCTAGAAAGCCCCCCTTACGTTGCTTGGGCCCGTGATGCACCTCTACTAATGGATTCGGTGCCAGTGAGAGCCTACACTCCAAATGATAGCAATGAAGGTGTAGACATTGTAATGCCTGCAAGAACAAACAGTGATCCACCTGCAGTAGATTCATGTCCGGTAGCTGCATGTCTGGGCTCTAACGAGGGAATGAATCTTTGTAGCACTGCTTCTATTAATGAGGAATCGACTAGGCAAGAAGAGCCCATACACACAGAAGAGATTGTACGTGAGAGGAGTCCAATCTCCCAAACGCAGAGCACTCCGACGACGGAGATAGCAGGATACAATTCAGATTTGTCATTGCAAGCTATTATGACCTTGAATCGCAATCATGCGCCTTTGATTGAAGGTGGAAGTGTAGATGTTGTTAGGGCTATTGATTCTACTCCCGCCTCTCAGGCAAGGGTCACGAAGTCTACTCCCGCCCCTCTGCCAAGGGCCACGAGGTCTACTCCCACCCCTCTATTAAGATCCACTAGGCCTCCCATGCATCGCAGTCCATCTGCGACTGTTGATAATGAAGTTCGTGGATTGGCCCCTCAGCCCTCACAACCTTCACCGGTATCCGGTCCAGGTGGATCTTCAGCGGGTAAACGTGAACGCATGCGTGGAGGGAAGAAGCGTTTGAGGAAGACGCAAGATAGGCTACAACGAAATCCAAAACGCACACATTTCGTTGCGCAGCGTTTTATTATCGGTGAAGCCAATTCCACCCAAAATCCTTGGCAACAAAGAACAGATGAGCGTTACCTTGTTACAAACATTGATGGCATCACTGATACATTGAGGGCATCACTGATACATTGAGGTTGACAAAACAATTAGTGCAAATGCAAAGTGCGGGCGGTAGCGTGGAAACGGAAGTGCGCAATTTGAACTCAGAGGTAGAGCATGAGCTGCTTCATCCAACAATACTACCAAGAGAGGATGACGGCAACGATGAGAAAAATGGTAGCAATACTTGCGACGAGGAGTCTGAAGAAGAAACGGACCCCAAGGCCGATGAAGTGCCCAGTAATGACACATTCACAGTCTAATTGTATCGGATGTAGTTGAAGATGTAGTTAAGTCGTACTGTACGGATTCAACATAATGTTTATGTTTTCTAATTTTCTTACAATTTAGTTTCCTTCATTTGATAGTGGGCTGTACATTCTCCAAAGCCTTCAGTGTCTCACTTGATTTGTTTCATATTGGATGGTCATTACTAGCAAGCCTGGGTCTTTTTCTAGCTATGACTCTAAGGTTTAGGAAAGGTGTTAGGTATACTCTGCACGATTGCGTGTTTGTGAGATCTGCATTGTCAGAGCCAAGTCTTGGCAAGCTCATGAGGTTGTATGATGAGCGTGGTGTCAAGAAGGTGCGCATTCACTGGTTCATCCGTTTGAGGAGCTTCCACTTTGTGTGAGGAGAGTCACTCCTCCAGGTAAGGTCAGGAAGGAGGTGTTTATAGCGCTAGGGAACATCAAAGGAGTTGAGAACGAGAATGTGGTGGAAGTTTTGCTTGGGAAGGCAACTGTGCTCTGCACTGCTAAGTGTCGAAATAATCCTGTGCCGTGAGAATTGAAGTAATGTAGTTGATCGACAAGGAGTGCGAAGCTAGAGCGGGATTCGGGACTTACGTAGACGAAGGAAACGGACGAACTCGAGGCTTTGCAGCCACAATTACTTGCATCCCTGATCTGCACCAAAAATTTATGCAATTTACGCTAGCTTTCGCCGTCACTATGGGTCCAAAGCTTCACTATCCGTTGTGTCGTCGTCGTCGTCGTCTCGAAGTTCGTGTGTTTTTTCCAGTCCCGCGTGCACCGCGAATACCGCGCCCAGATTCTTCCCTCAGCGCGCAAGTTCCGCATCCCACATCACTCTCTCATCTCTCTCATCACTCACACCGTGTGCTCGGGCATTGATCCTTCTTACTTTAGTCGAGGACGCAGAATCCAAGGAGCTTCCGTCGGGGGGAGAGAGAACTAGAGTAGAAATTCCGGGAACTTAGTACAGTAGCTCACCATCATCATCATGGACTGGGAGCCCGTGCGTTGCTACAGTCGCACTTGGAGCAAGTGGGCCGAGGGCACGCTTTGCCGACAAGTTACAAGTTTTTGATTCTTGTGTCTCTGATCAGCTGCACCCCAGTAAAATCTATTGGGGCCCGGACAGGGGATTCCAGAGCTTCATCGTCCTCTGTAGTTGTCGACTTCGTCGTCGTCTTTGGGAGCGCGTGGGTGCAGTTGTGGCGATGCGGGGGCTGCTCCTGGTGAGGTGCGCGTTTTGCGGACGTCACGACGATTCCATCACGTAGGGTGGTGCACGGTAAGCTTTGGATTGGTGTTTCTGGTGGGTCAATTGATGGGGGAGTGTTTGGGTGGGACGACGCCGGGTGCGGATGACTGTGCGGGAGTGGCGTGCGGCTGGAGGATTGATTGTCGGTAAAGGTTTACGAGTTGGATGGAATGGTTGGAAAGGKTTACGAGTTGTGCGGGAATGGTTTACTAGATGGTGAGTTTTTGGAGCTTCCGGGGGAGAAGATTGGCGCATGTAGGGGATTTGTGGATCTCTAGTCCACAGGGGGTTTGTCGGACGAGATTCAATTAGGGTGACGGGTTTTCGGGAAGGTGGGGAAATTGGGTTGGTGATGGCGATGGCGAACAACTACCTCGACGTGGACTACTGTGAGGAGGCTTCGTCATCCATCAAGCGCGTCCAGGAGATGGTATCCGGGCGCCGCGTGCAACTGCATCAGCGTCAATGCCAGTACCTCTCGATTTCGTCCATGATGAGCGACACCGGGAACTTCCTGATGGGGAAGTGGACCTCTCTCGTTGGCATTACCAGCAGCGATGACATCCGGCGGAAGACCCTGCGGCAGCTGCATTTCACGGTGAAGCGCGCGGAGACGCTGGTGCGCGGCTGTTGCTGCGAGGTGGAGTCTTCGTGGCTGGAGTCCGCCGTGACGCTCCCCGAGATCAAGGAGGACATCGTGCACATCCTTCTCGACCTTCGCTGGTGGACGTCCATGGTGGACATCGCCATCGCGTCTGTTACGTGGGTGACGAGCGGAAAAATCGAGCAGGAGCTTCTGAAATTGGCGGAGAAGGATTTTCAGACGCTGCTGGTGGCGTTGTGGTCGCCCGACAATGAGCTCGAGAAGGCGTTCGTCGAGGACAAGCAGCAGCTTCTCCTGCGCGTGCGGGAGTTTCTGAGTTCGTATTCTGCCAAATCCCGTGACGTCGACTACCTCCTTGCGACCCATGTGCGAACGCGGCTAGAGAATACCGACCTGGCTCAATMCATGACGGATGTGGAGCTCAATGCACACGAGGTTGTAGATTTCATCGGCAGTGGCGGCTACGGCGGCGTGATGGGTGTGCAATGGCTGGGACGCAGCTGCGCATTGAAAGTTCTGAAAATCAAATGCGCGAAAGAAGCCAAGAGCTTGAGTGCTTTCCACCATCCGCACGTCGTGCAGTTTTTCCGCTACTGGGAAGCTCCATCGTCGAACGAATCCCCCCCCTGGGGCTCTCCCGTGGGTAGCAACGCGACTGTTCCATCCGATGGAGCATCGACGGAGCCCGACTATTTTTTGAAATCGCACATTCTGATGGAGCGTCTGCCGACAGAGCTCGCGAAGCACCTTTCGAAGTTAAAGCTGCGAGCGGAATCGAAGCGGAATTTATCGACCTCCAAAGTCGCGCCAATGTCGCAGGACGTGGCGATTGATGCGATGCTGCAAGTTTCCAAAGCTATTAGTCATTTGAATGACAAAAATGTTGCCCATCGTGATTTGAAGCCAAGCAATGTGCTGCTGATGCTGGTGAGTAAGGAGGAGTTTCCGGAACTCGCTGAGCGTGGGTACGTGCGCGTGAAGCTCGGTGACTTTGGGGTGGTGAAGATGATGGCTATGAGCTCTGCYAGCACGGCGCTCTCGAAAAAGGTGGGGACGAAATTGTACGGCGCGCCGGAGATTTTCACCGAGTCGATTTTGGAGAAGGGGAAGGCGTTTCCCCGGAAAGCGGACGTGTGGAGCTTCGGGATTATGTTCAGCGAGGTGCTCAGTGGGCAGCCTCCATTCCGGCAGGATGAGAATAGCAAAGCCCARTTGCAAGTCARGATCCAAAAAGGGTTGCGGCCGTCGCTCCCAGCAACGTGTCCYGACTACTTGAAGTTCATCATCACAAATTGCTGGAAGCTCCGGCCTCAGGACAGGCCCAGCTTCACCGATTTGTGGAAGCTGCTGCGAATTGCCCAGGTCCGCAGCCTGGGTCTGATTCGAGCGGATTACGACTTTTTCACTTTCACCACGAGAGAGGGCAGTGAGAAACGGCTGCATAAACTGCCTACCCCTGTCAAGGATCAGGTCTTCGGCTGGCTTTGCGTGCGGGTCCCGTCCGCCAAATGTAAGTACAAGCTCCAACACCGCCTTCATTTTCTTTTCTTTTCTTGAGTCCCAACTTTTCATGGTTTTTGACATGACCAATTGGATTCATGGGGGGACTACAGGTCTTGAATTTGACTTTATTGATTTGGGTTAGTGGCCTATGATAAGTTATGATAAGCGTACTACAAGTTATCATTAACATATTGTATCATGGTATACGTTACACTAAGCTCCAAAATTTCAACTGCGTCCCCCACCTCTCCTGTTACCAAGCCTTTTTTGTCATGTTATGTGCTTATTAAATCGTAGCATATGATGTCATGGCAAAAAGGTATTCATTCGTACATATTCTAATGCTTTTTATGATCCTCAGTCTTTGCAAATCTTGCTATTGATGTGAAATTCAAGTTACCACTTTTATTGCATATATGGATAGTAAGAAATAATATGTTGACACTTTTATTCCAGACAAGTTGCCAGCCCGGGAACCAAGCCAGCCAAACTTCAACCGGCAGCAGTCCACAGCAGGTGAGTGCAGAGTTTATCGATCTGATTCTATGTTGTTGAACCCCGAAAGGCCCGCTGATTGAGCTTCATGATTTTTAGCACTTTGGAGTGGATTTTAACCCCTAAACGACTCCGCGGCCATTTCCTGGTCGATGAATGAGAGAGCACCTTTCTGTGTAGGACAGAAATGCAACTATCCATCCTCGGAATTTGTGGTGGAAAGGGAAGATGTGCTATAGTGCTTTGACTTCCAACAATTGTTATTGGATTTTTTTAGGCCAATGATTCCCAAGGTTTTAGAAATTGATGATTTCCAGGGTCACCCCGGCGTTGTTCCAGGGTTAAGGGGGCCATTCTGTCCATCTTTTTTAGTTTATATAAACCAATTGGACGAACACATGCATTTAATGGTCTTCACTGATTCTAGTGATATGAAATATGGCTTCATCAGAATTCTTACTACCTGTACCATTAATTTTCACCATCAATGATCAATCAAATTGGTAATTTTCAAGCCGCAAGAACCCATTTGCGATTCTTAGTATCAGGATGTTGAATGTGCTGCAGGTCCGTCCATGGTGCGAGCTGAGGACAAGCCACTGGGCTACCTCGTGACCGCCGTGAGCACTACGCAGGACTCTACCCCGGATCATACTAAGCTTGACGTGATCTTCTTCGAAGGCAACGTGGGACAACGGGAGCACCTGTCGTGCAAGGATACGTGGGTGCAGCGCGGCAATCCGGACGTGTGGTGGCCGCGGGACTGGCTGTCGAAGGATTTCAATGGCGACATCCGCGTCTTGTTGCTGCAGTACAGCATCTCGGAGTCTAAGGGCGTCGAAGGCGTGGTGGAGGAGTTACAAACACTTCTCGTCTTCAGGTAAATGAAATGACCAACTTGGACTTCAACGATTTGAGCGGCCGGGTCATATGGAAAATCTCTGTATTTTTTGTTCCTTTTGTTTGGGTTCCCACACACAATGCTCTTCAGCGATTCTGGTGATGTCAAATTGGGACCCGTCTGAATTCTCGTATGTTGTCAGTCTAATCGGTCATTTCAAACCCATGAAATCTCGTTTCCTTAGGGTTTACCGAAGAATTTGAGATTCCCGATTCTCATGTGATTCCAATCATCTCTTTGACATGATGCTTGCTTGGTTTTGCTGCAGTGACCGATGGAACCGAGAGCATACCTGGGACCGTCCCATTGTCCTCGTGGGTCATAGCTTAGGGTGCGTGGTGATCGAGCAGCTGGTGGTGGCGCTGAACAAAAGGGCGGAGTTGTTTGGCAGCTTGAAAGACGAYTTCGAAGCCAACCGCGCCAAGGTCTCCAGAGCTTTCCTTGCAAGCCTGTCTGGATGCTTCTTCTACGCTCCTCCTTACACCGGACTGGTGCCCAGTGAGGATCTGCTCAAGCACGTCTTCGGCGGCTTGACCTACTCGCCTGCTCTCTTCAACGATCTGTGTCTAAATTCTCCGAAACTGAAGGAGCTTTCCGAGCGCTTCATGGACGCGAGAAGTGAAGGCGTGAAGTTGATGGCATTGATCGAAGGCGTTCACACCCGAGGGGTAAGGGAAGCCAGCCAGCCAGTCGCTTCTTCTTGCATTCAATYATATCTGATGGATATCCAGAGCTTTCTTTTGAAACTCTTTGAAATTGAACATTGAAATTGAATTCGATGAAAGCCCGTTCGATTTGGGATTACAAGTCTGTCGCCTGAAGAGTGGTTACTTGGTGCGCATTTGTAGAGAGCCGTTGTACCATCAACGTCGATGAACGATTTCAAAGCGAGTGGGGGTAAAGTGGAGGAGCTCGATGATTCCAATCACAGTGATACGTGCAAACCTACCGAAAAGAAGCACCGTGCTTACCGGCTTCTTTATGAGTTCATCAAAGAGGTTTTGAAGGTAAGGCAACACTAGATTTCTTTTTTGGATACGTCTGGTGACTACAAGCGCCTTGTGTCTTCCTGTTTCCCAAGCAGTGCAGACGTCGAGTATTTCGAATCGCATCTCACCAGATAGGCGATTTGCACTCGCAGTTCAATTATGTTTTTGCTAACCTACACTCACTTGGACAGAAACTCTGTGAATTCTTTGGTCTCAAAACCCTAACCACATACCGAATTTCAAAAACAGGGGAAAGGTGTAGAATGTGAATACCTCCTTGAAAATTCAGCTGACGGAGCGACTTCAGTACCGAAATTGACCAGGAGGACCACGTTTGAGCGATTCTTTTTTGGCCACCGAGACGATTGGAGCGGTCACTGAAAATCGAATGACACGACACGCAAATGATACCAAAGACTGCCACCGACGAACTGCACGCAATCAGTTTCCAATGCGAGGAGTGAAAATGGAGTTCTGTTCGAAGATCAGAGCCCAACAAGCCCGGTCCGCGCATTTGAAGCTCTCTCGCCATCGCCCTTGGATGGCCTCATCAGGGCAAGCGATTACTGTAAAACAGTTCTTTTTCTTTTCATTTTTCATGAAGTGCAAGAGTGGCGATACAAATTGTTATAGTGGTGCTAAAAATTTCAACATTCATCCACATATTGGATAGAAAATAGCGCATTAGTACATATCACATATTCAAAATAATATTTTCATCCACAATCTGGCGAATTCATGCAATTATTTTTTAAACTTGGAGTTTTTGGGCAATTTCATCCAAGATTTTGCTATTTATGTTCTAAAGGCTTGGTGCGGGGTCCATCATTTTGGTGCAAATTGACGACAAATCACCTAAAAGAAAAACATTGCTGTAAAATGGACTGAGTTCAGCTCGTGAAAGCCACAAATTGGAGAATTATGTGGAATAGTCATAAAATTTAGATTCGATGAAGCATTAGAAAAAATTTGGACTCTCCAAAAGGCTACTAGCCTTTGACAAGCCACTCTATATCGAGAGCCCTAGTGAGCTAGAAAAAGGACAGGATTTATGATAGAAACGCGTTTCAGCTTGTGTGAATATTTTGATATCACACAGAATATTTCAGTTTCCTACAACCTTCTTCCAGTAGAACACAATTGCTTGTTGACCAATGCTGTGACATTTGGGTGCTCTACTAGAGTGATGACACTTAGTGACCACAACAATAGGGGAGAAATTCTTGTCCATGCAAAATAAAAAGAAAGCAGGGTCCCTTTTGGCACTTCTTAGCAGCCTTCTGGAGAGTCCAGACATTCTCTAATGGTTGAGGGGATGGGTTATGGCACGTTTTCCTTTCTATTTCTGTGATTTTTCTTTTTAATGCATGATTTGCAAAAAGTCTTTATAATTTTTTGGTCTTCTACGGGTAGGAGGTCCTAAAATGGAGCAGGTTCTAAAACCAGTCATGCTCTGGAGGTACATTTTGCACTACTAGTACTAGGTTACTTCATCCCTAAATGCCCTAGGGGACTAAAAGTGTCCTCACCACTATAAGAACCCCGTGTTTTGCGGGATGTTTTTACTATTTTTCTTGACACATTTTTGTGGACATTAAATAAAACAGCCCATGTTTTTATGTCAACAGTGATGCTCAATAATACATCCAAATGTATTATTGAGCATCATTGTTGACATAAAAACATGGGCTGTTTTATTTAATGTCTACAAAAATGCGTCAAGAAAAATAGTGAAAACATTTTGCAAAACACGGATTTTTTGTAGTGCACAGTCTAAAAGTCCAATTCAAAGTGATGTAATTTTTGCATCCAATGTCCAAATCCAATAAAACTTGTTGGAAAGCAGGGTCCCTTTTGGCACTTCTTAGCAGCCTTCTGGAGAGTCCAGACATTCTCTAATGGTTGAGGGGATGGGTTATGGCACGTTTTCCTTTCTATTTCTGTGATTTTTCTTTTTAATGCATGATTTGCAAAAAGTCTTTATAATTTTTTGGTCTTCTACGGGTAGGAGGTCCTAAAATGGAGCAGGTTCTAAAACCAGTCATGCTCTGGAGGTACATTTTGCACTACTAGTACTAGGTTACTTCATCCCTAAATGCCCTAGGGGACTAAAAGTGTCCTCACCACTATAAGAACCCCGTGTTTTGCGGGATGTTTTTACTATTTTTCTTGACACATTTTTGTGGACATTAAATAAAACAGCCCATGTTTTTATGTCAACAGTGATGCTCAATAATACATCCAAATGTATTATTGAGCATCATTGTTGACATAAAAACATGGGCTGTTTTATTTAATGTCTACAAAAATGCGTCAAGAAAAATAGTGAAAACATTTTGCAAAACACGGATTTTTTGTAGTGCACAGTCTAAAAGTCCAATTCAAAGTGATGTAATTTTTGCATCCAATGTCCAAATCCAATAAAACTTGTTGGAAAATCTGAGATCTTCTAGTTTGTGTGGTAAAATTTTGAGGTCAATCCAAGATGAACAAATGTTTTGGGAGCTAATCAAAGTTCACATGTTCAATTTGAGTTCATCAAACTACATTTGATGGCTGCAACTTTGGAGGCATGTATCTCCTTCATCAAATTTTTGTTTTCAATAAAAAATTGTTGGGTTGTGTTATCTTGGAAGTCTAGTTATTGTGGTAAAGTTTTCATTTCAATCTAAAGTTTTTGAATGCTTAGGAGCAATTTGAAGTAAGTTCATAATCTTGACATTTTTAAATTGTAATGAACTTTGGAGGCTTATTTCTTCTTCATATAGAGTCAGTTTCCAATAATTTTTGTTGGAAAAGTTGCGCATACTAGACCAAATTGTGAGTAATTAACTAATTATCCAAGCAATTATGAGTAACTAAGAAGCATTTTAGTAGAAGGAGGTTCAGCCATAGATGTGTTTCGAGGAAAATTTCACCATCCTTTTTCAACACTAAAACATTGTAATCTATGCAATCTATGAGGCCAAATGACCCTAAATTTGATTCACGTCATCTACAACACATAAGGTAAGACAGCCCACTGCGGTTATTTCTTCCATAGTGGTCACCTATGAAGTGGCTCCATTGTGGGGTTTTTAGTTTGTAAGATCTCTGCCACAATCAATGTCTTACATGGTAGTGATGGAGTGATTAGTGACCACATAAGGCACTTCCAACTTTTCAGTGTGAAATTCATTACAAGGATTGATTTTTTGAGCATTCCATGTTAGAAAATATTGTGATTGCATTAGGTAGTGAGATGACCATCATGGCTTCAGATTTTGTTGGCTATGGGGTGGTCTACAAACCTTGTTGGGCCAGGGAAAATTGAACACTTCAAAAATTCCTAGCAAATTCATACTTTATCAAAAAAATATGATTTCAATTGCTCTCACTATTTCTCACACTTGTCTTTAAGTGGGGAAAATATTGAAAATTTTCAACGGTAGTGTGAGGCCAAACTCCAAATTTTGACCACTATGGGCTCTCTTACCTTACACAACAAGATTGTATGGTTGAGATTTCTATATTTTTAGTGACATTTAGACCTATAACACTTCAAAAGCAATGATGTTCTCAAACCTAAAAATGCCTTGGGCCTTTAGCGGTTAACACTAATAAAATTGGTAGTATAAAAATGTGGATAAACTTGCCAAATTCCTCTCGTAAGAAGAAGATTTGTCAATATTTGGATGAAAGTCACTAGTAATAAACTACTTTGTAGATGAATGTAGACATATATAGAAAATCCTATCCATGTTTTTTAATATGGATGCATGACAAGGTGTAGTCCACTTTTATTAATGGTAGGAGATCCTACGTGTGCCATGTGACTATATGGTCCACTTTGTAGTCTCTATATTTCACCATAGTACATTTTATAATTTGAATTGTAAACTTCATATAAGATTGGAGGTCTAGATAATGTCCGAGTTCTAAAAGTGTTCTTTAACACATAGTTAATGTTGAACCTTTGAATGTATTAGTGGTGAACATAATGTTATTAGAGCTATAGGATATTTTAGATTCAAAAATTCATAATTTATTGCAAAAAATTAAGGTTAGAAAAATATGAATAGACTTTCATTAGATTCTAGTTCTATTTATGCCATATTTAACTACTTTTGGACTACTCAATGAATTTTGGACTATTCAATGAATTTTGGACTTTACATCGAAAGATCTCTAGATTCTAACATCGGGAGATCTTCCAATGTTTTCACAAATATCCCAATGTTTTGCATTATCTCCCGATAACCCATTTTTTTTCTCCCAATGACCACTATTAATTTTGGACTTTCAAAAGTCCAAAAGTAATTAAATGTGGCATATTTGTCTTTCAAGGAAAATTTAAAGAATCGTTTTTCAAATGATTGTTTTGCTTCTCCAAGAATGCAATCAATTGGTAAATGGTTGTTTTAAGGACCTTCTACCTTCATTGTGGTACAAATTGGATGGCTTCAACATTGTGGTCAAACTAGTAGGGTCTCTTAAGACCTCTTTACATTAGAGGTGAAAAGCCATGGAAACCAAGCTTTTCGAACCAATGAAAGCTTCTAAAATTGAGAAGATCAAGGAATGATACTTTACACTCAAAATTTCTTGCCAAAGGAAGAGAATGTTGTGGGCAACACTTTAATTTGTCTTCTTTTACAAAAAAATAAACAGATTTTGAGTTGTGTAGAATTGCAGACCTGTCCAGTACTTCTCAAGAGATAGACTTGATTACACTTTGGGGCCCTTTGGGGCTTTGGTCTAAAAGGCTCACATCCAATCATTCAAAAATACCTACATTATGAAATTTCCAAGAACATTTTGAAAAATTAGGAATTTTTCAATATTTGGATGAAGTTTACTATTTTTAGATGATAATATAGATGGATGATGGATGGATGATCAAAATTGAATGATTTGTCTCACCTTCTTGCATTCTAAGAAATGTGTTGCACTTCCATCAAGAAACCAAATAAAATTCACTATATGGACCTTGACAAAAAAATTCAAGAATTCAAGATCTAAGTATAAAGGAGACCTTCCTAATACAGAGTAGCATATAGAATAACTCCAACCATRTCTTTAATAATTGGCATAAAATAAAAACTTGTTTATCTAATCCCTAGGAGTCTAGGGTGAGAGGTAGATGTAGGTTTTTAATGCTATTTTAGAAATAAATTATGATATGAGGGTGATTGCAAGAAACACTTGTTGTATTTTTTGTCCCCTTGCCCTTGGACAGGTGGTGTTTTGCTCATAACTTTTGCATAGTTTGATCTTTTAGAGTGAAATTTGGAATGAAGGTACACGAGATAGTTTTAGACATTGAGTAATGTTTTCAAAATTTTCAAAATTATTTTACTATTTTTAACCTGCCCTGATTAGGTGTCTACCTTGGCCATTTTGAAGGGTTTTAGGAATGTTTTCTAGCCAAAAATACGAATTTGAAGCTCAAAATTGAGATGCAAGGACTTCTACTAAAGTTACATAGGAACACGAAGAGATTTTCTAAAATTAGTAATCTATCCACCTTCCACATGTGCTCAAAGTGCACTAGCTTTGCACAAGTGCAAATAACTCAATTTTTTTTCCCAAAGACAAAAATGGTTGAGAAGAAGCATCTTCAAGTGAGGAAAAATATATTTTTTTTGGAGAATTTTTTGAATTTTTTTACTATTTAAAAAAATCAAACATCAAAGTGTTCATTTTCTTTGTATTTTCCATCACTCTTTGAGTGTGCATAACTTTTGGAAATAAATTTTCCTAGGTCTGAATTTTCACACATGTGATTTTTTTGAATGCTTTACAAATTATCCATATTTCATTTCATTTTTGAAAATTTTATTCCAAAAGTCACAGTACTCGAGTACTAAGGCCATTTTGAGTTTTTGACCCCAAAACGAGAGGTGTTTCTTGCAACTACCCATGAGTAGAATCTACACATCATATCTTCATTTTTGCATGTTTTGATTTCTTTTTCATCCTTATATAAAGTCCTTCACAATCTTGCACAATAAACATGAAGCACCAAGTGACCACACTTGTCGCATTCTTAAAAAAGAGTCAAAATTTGATTATTCAAGGAACTTGAATGTACTTTTTCTATTTCTTGAGGCTCCAATAGTAAGGTCTTGAAAATGTTCAAAATCTAGATAGTGGATGCCAAATTGCCAAATCTCTTGGGGATTAAGATTTTGGCATGATTATCTTCAATGGGAGACACATAACAAAAAGATATCCCAAAGCCACTTTTTTGTTAGATCTTATATGCTATTTTTAGATTTGTTGATTTTCTTGTTGGCCACTAAAAGAATATTTCAACCTGCCAAAAATGTTTCATTGGTGCGTTGTATCCTCCATTCACTTGCCAATAAGAAATCTTGACTAGTCAAATAGTACTTCTTCTCTCTCAAAATAAGACTAGTGAATCCTTTGTAAAAGAAAAAAAAATTAGTCTTATTTTAAAACAAAAGTTCTAGAGTAATAAATAACACAATACCCAAAAGTGTGGCAGTTTTGGAAGATACCCATCTTAGTGGCACAAATGAATTGTGCATTAGATGTATTTGAGGCAAGGGAAGGGCCGTTTTAGGCCTATTCCTCTTATTATTTCTGATGTGGTGAGGGAGTGGCTAACTGCTGTCCAAAAAAATAAATACTAATTTCTTTTGAATAAAATGATACTCCCTCCGTCCCAAAATGATCTTCCTGTTAGACCAAATCTTATGGATTAAGGATAAAAATAACTTTTTAAAGACTCAATTCGCATAGTATGTAGAGTTTGGTGTCTCTTTGCATCCTAAAAAATTTGAGTTTTGAAGCCCTTTTCAAAGTGTAGTTTTTGAATATTGAAAAGTGAATATTTTGGGGTGTTTTTAAATTAGAGTTGTTTTGCTAGTCCCAAATAACAATTATAAGCCAAATTTGATTAATTTCAACATCAAAAAGTGCAATAGGAAGATCATTTTGGGACAAAAAAAGAAGGCCAACAGGAAGATCATTATGGGAAAGAGGGAGTACATTTTAAAGAAAATGATAAAAAATAATAAAAAATATTGTAGCCATGCTCCATTGCTGCTGTGGCACAGTTCCTGCACTCTTGGCAATTTGGGAACTTGGAGTCCTCCCCTTTACATGCGATACGTGCTAATTGGTGATAATTTCTACTGGCTATGCAACTCTTGTACTGTACGCAGGGTCATCAACATTAAAATGGCTTAGAAGATGGCTCTTGTAAAAATTATATGAAACTAAAAAGACCACAAAGTTAGGTGAGCCCCTAAATCTCATCTGATGGCAGCAAACACGGTTTCTCAGTTTGCCACCAAGAGTACTTGAAATACCAAAATGACTCCTTGGAACACCCCGCATTAACTTTCGTTTTCTGGTCCGGAAAAACAACGCACTTCCTTCCTGGATGCTTCTCCCACGACATTTCAGTCGGGGCGTGTACCGCGAATGCCGCGCCCAGATTCTTCCCTCTGCGCGCAAGTTTCACATCGCACATCACYCTCTCGTAATCCTCATCACTGACACCGTGTGTTCGGGCATAGAACCTTCTTAGTTTACTCGTGGACACGAAATGCAAGAAGTTTCCGTCGGGGAGAGAGAAAACCGGAGTAGAACTTCCGGGAACTTATTTAGCTCATCGTCATCATCGATTGGGAGCCCGTGCGTCGCTACAGTCGCACTTGGAGCAAGTGGGCCGAGGAACCCATTCAACGCTTTGCCGACAATCTTTTGTTTCTTGCATCTCTGACAGACTGCTGCACCCCAGTAATTTCTATTAGGGCCCGGACAGGGGATCCCGGAGCTTCATCGTCCTTTGTAGTTGTCGACTTCGTCGTCGTCTTTGGGAGCGTGTGGGTGCAGTTGTGGCGATGGGGCTGCTCCTGGTGAGATGCGCGTTTTGCCGAGGTCACGACGATTCCATCACGTAGGGCGGTGCGGGGTAAGCTTTGGATTGGTGTTTCTGGTAGGTGAATTGATGGGAGAGTGTTTGGGTGGGACGACGCCGGGTGCGGATGATTGTGCGGGAGTGGYGTGCGGTTGGGGAATGAATTGTCGGTAAAGGTTGAGGAGTTGGATGGAGTCTTGATGGCGAGTTTTTGGAGCTTTCGGGGGAGGAGGATTGGAGCAAGTAGAGGATCTGTGGATTTCTAGTCCACAGGGGGTTCGTCGGATGAGATTCAATTAGGGTGGCAGGGTATTCGAAAGGATTGGGAAATTGGATTGACGATGGCGAACAAATACCTCGACGTGGACTACTGTGGGGAGGCCTTGTCGTCCATCAAGGTCGTCCAAGAGAGGGTATCTGGGCGTCGCGTGCAACTGCATCAGCGTCAATGCCATTACCTCTCATCCATGATGAGCGACACCGGGAGCTTCCTGAAGGSGAAGTCGAACTCTCTTGTTGGCATTACCAGCAGCGATGACATCCGGCGGAAGGCCTTGCGGCAGCTGCATTTCACGGTGAAGCGCGCGGAGATGCTGGTGCGTGGCTGTTGCTGCGAGGTGGAGTCTTCCTGGCTGGAGTCCGCCGTGACGCTCGTCCAGATCAAGGAGGACATCGTGCACATCCTTCTCGACCTTCGCTGGTGGACSTCCATGGTGGACATCGCCATCGCATCGGTCACGTGGGTGACGAGCGGGGGAAAAATCGAAGAGGAGCTTCTGGAAGTGGCGGAGAAGGATTTTCAGAAGCTGCTGGAGGAGTTGAAGTCGCCCGACAATGAGCTCGATGAGGCGTTCGTCGAGGACAAGCAGCAGCTTCTCGGGCGTGTGCGGGATGTTGTGAGTTCGTATTCTGGCAAACCCCGTGACCTCGACTATCTCCTCGCGACCCATGTGCGGACGCGGCTGGAGAATACCGACCTGGTCCAGTCCATGGCGAATGTGGACCTYAACGARYACAATATCACGGGTTTCATCGGCAGTGGCAGCTTCGGCGCCGTGATGAATGTGCAATGGTTGCGACGCAGCTGCGCATTGAAAGTTCTCAACTACAAATGCGCGAAGGAAGCCACGAGCTTGAGTTCTTTCCAGCATCCGCACATCGTGCAGTTCTTCCGCTACTGGGAAGCGCCGGTCTCGTTCAAATCGGACAAATCCACGCCCTACAGCACGCCCCGTGGGAGCAGCACAGCGATGGGAAGCCCCACGTCGCCTCATGTCGCGTCCGTTCCCCCGGAGCTCAACTTCAACGCCCAATCGCACATTCTGATGGAACTGCTGCTGACCGACCTGGCGAAGCACATACGCGACCCCGCAACCAACGCCATGCCGCATGACGTTGCGATCGACGTGATGCTTCAAGTGACCAAGGCGATGTGGCACTTGAACAACTACAACGTCGCGCACCGCGATTTGAAGCCCAACAACGTGCTAGTGGAGCCCGTGAGTCCCCAGGAGGTTCCCGAGCTCGCGGAGCGCGGCTACGTRCGTGTGAAGCTCGGCGATTTCGGCTTGGTGAACACCAGGGCGATGAGCATGATGAGCACCACGGTGACGAAAAATGTGGGGACGAAGATTTACGGAGCGCCAGAGGTTTTCGTTAAAAATTCCCTGTTCCCCAAGGAATCGCCAAAGTTTCCTCGGTTAACGGATGTGTGGAGCTTCGGGATCATGTTCAACGAGGTGCTCAGTGGGCAGCARCCGTTCGTGGTAGATMAGGCACAAGGCATGGGYGAGTTGCACACCAGGATCCAGAAAGGCATGCGRCCGSCGCTCCCAGCGAATTGTCCTGACTAYTTAAAGTTCTGCATCACGAGTTGCTGGCAACTCCGGCCGCAGGACCGGCCTAGCTTCGCCGATTTGTGGAAGCTGATGAGGTTTGCGCAGGTCCGGAGCCTGGGGATCATTCGCGAGGATCACGACCTCTTCACGTTCACCACGAGAGAGGGCGTGGTGAAACGGTTGCATAAAGCGAAACAGTCGGCCCCAGACAAGGATCCGAAATCCAGYTCCTTTTGGTTGATGTTCTTGCGGATCACGTTTCTCTTCGCCAGAAGTAAGTATTACCTCACAACACTTGCTTCCTTTCCATTTGCTTAGCCCGAGTTTTCATGACCAAATGCATCGCTCATTGAGTGTGAAGATATTAGACTGCATATTGGGCCAAGATTTAACTGCTCTTGAAGAATATGGCGTACTTTGGTAAAAAATGGGTTGAATTGGACAGAAGGAAGTCCTCATATCAGCTAATGGAAATAAAAAGTACAGGGAGCCCAATTTGGGCTGAACTGGACATGGAGAACGGTCTAACTCATGTTTGTGATGTATGTGTTCAGGGCGCGACCCCAGCTTACAACTAACCAGCCAAAACCTCAGCAGGCAGACGTCCAAAGCAGGTCAGTGACCGAGTTTGGCAACCTGATTCTGTGTGGTTGCTTGTTCAGAATTGCCGATTCTTAGCATCATTATACTGAAATGCTTGCTTCAGATTTCATATGATTGCATGTTCGGGATTGCCGATTCTTAGGATCACTGTGGTGAAACGCTTGCTGCAGGTTCTTCAACGGCGCGAGCAGATGACAAGCCGCTGGGCTACCTCGTGAACCTCGTGGGGGAYGAGACCTCGGAAAAGACCAAGCTGGACGTGATTTTCTTTGAAGGCAAYGTGGGACGAAAAAARTACCTGTCGTGCAAGGATACGTGGGTGCAGCGCGGCAAGCCGGACGTGTGGTGGCCGCGGGACTGGCTGTCGAAGGATTTCAATGGCGACATCCGCGTCTTGCTCCTGGAGTACAGCATCTCGGAGTTTAAGGGCGTCGAAGGCGTGGTGGAGGAGTTGCAAAAACTCCTCGTCTTTAGGTAAATGAAATGACCAACCTGGACTTCACGATTCTGTGTGTCGTATGGAAGCTTTCTTTTCAATTTTTTTGGGTTCCAACACATGCAATGCTCTCTAGCGATTCTCGTGTTGCAATTCTTGGCCCTGTGTGAATTTCTCTTATTTTCGCAATGGTAGCAAGCAAATTGGTCATTTCAAAACGATGAAATCTCGTTTCTTTAGGGTTTACCGAAGAATTTGAGATTCCCGATTCTCATGTGATTCCAATCATCTCTTTGACATGATGCTTGCTTGGTTTTGCKGCAGTGACCGATGGAACCGAGRGCATACYTGGGACCGTCCCATTGTCCTCGTGGGTCATAGTYTAGGGTGCGTGGTGATCGAGCAGCTGGTGGTGGCGCTGAACAAAAGGGCGGAGTTGTTTGGCAGCTTGAAAGACGATTTCGAAGCMAACCGCGCCAAGGTCTCCAGAGCTTTCCTCGCAAGCCTGTCTGGATGCTTCTTCTACGCTCCTCCTTACACCGGACTGGTGCCCAGTGAGGACCTGCTCAAGTACGTCTTCGGCGGCTTGACCTACTCGCCTGCTCTCTTCAACGATCTGTGTCTAAATTCTCCGAAACTGAAGGAGCTTTCCGAGCGCTTCATGGAAGCGAGAAGTGGACGCGTGAAGTTAATGGCATTGATCGAGGGCTTTCACACCAGAGGGGTAAGGGAAGCTAGCGAGTCCTTTCGTTTACTACCAACAATTGTTGGATTCTTAGATCGTTCCTGAGAATCTGTTTGAAATTGGAAATTGAAGTTGAATTCGKTACAATCTCTTTCGAATTGAAGTTGTTAGGTTGTCATCTGAAGCGATTGGTATTTGCAGAGAACCGTTGTACCACCAGCTTCGATGGATGATTTCAAAGCATGTGGAGGCAGAGTGGCGGAGCTCATGGATTCAAATCACAGTGATACATGCAAACCTATCGACAAGAAGCACCCTGCTTATCGGTTTCTTTTTGAGTTCATTGAAGAGCTTATGAAGAAGAGAAAGGTGATGTAGAAAAACGTCTCACATTCCTGTTCAACGCACCTCTCAGGGCGCTTACTTTAGGGTTTAGGSCTTGCAGTTCATAAGAGAGAATTTGAGTAAGAAAGGTAATAAGCATTTTTCTTTCCTGAGCTTTACATTTTGGATTAGGGTTTAGAATTTTGGAGTTTCTTASAGAAATCGAGTGGGGAAGAGACTGCAGCAAGCATGTCTCTTACCTCTGTTTACATTGTTACATTGTTTAGGGTTTAAGATTTCATCGAAGAGATTGTGAATGAAAGAGAATGGAGCAAGAATCTTGCCTAGTTGATCAATTCACAACTCAATTCATTTGGTTTAGTGTTTAAAGTATTTTGGAGAGATTTTGAAGGAATATTAGATAATGCACCTTCGATCATATGTGATCGGTAGTTTATATGGTTTAGAGGTTAGGGTTTGAAGTGATCGGAGTGATGGAAGGGCAATGTAATTGATGTACTATTCAGTTTCCTTGGTGCAGGGTTTAGGGTTTTCAAGTTTAGTGAAGAAATCGAGTGAAAATAAGAATGCAACTTGTAAACGCCCTACTCAGTTCACATGGTAGTCTCAGTTTTAGGGTTTAGGGTTTTGTTGTTTATTGCAGAGGTTGAGATAGAAAAGGGTAATGCAACCTCTGGCATATTTTAATTTAGTTTAAATGGCTTACAGTTTGGGGTCAATTACACCACTCCAATATGTTTTAAATCTTGCTTTGGGTTTATTGAATATATACATAAATGATCTTGTAGTAACACTAGAAAATTGTATTGGTAGTGCAGGTCGTTCAGGATACATCAGGTGACAAGCAACCGGCAGGTGACAAGGTGGCCTATGGAAGCAACTGATTGTGTTGAAGCAAATGAGCATCTCATTTCTTTCATTTCATGAAACCTGAAGATCAATTTGTCGAAGTTCTAAAGTTTGGAAAGAGAGGAGCTGATGAGGTATGGTTTTGATCTTTATAGGAGGTTTCTCAAATGCTCGCTGTAGAATTAGCCCATGTTTTCTGTGTAGATTTAGCCCATATTCCTGTTGTAGAATAAGCCCATTTACCACTTTTGTAGACTGTTTTGCCCAGTTACTATCTTTTAGGTGAGTGGAATTGCAATTCCCATTCTCTTTCAATACATTCAAATTAGAGAGGGTTGAAATTATGATGTAATAATGTAAATTTCCTTCCAGAAATGAGTTTAAATGTTCAAATGCTGGAAACATTGGAGGATTGGGTTATTTATATGTCGATGAGTTTGATGTGTCTGTAAATGTCTGCAATTTGCCAAATTTAAGAGCATGTCAGCTCCTTCAAACCTTGTATTTCTTATACTATAATTTTGATGCTTGATTTGATTGAAGATTTGATTTTGTAGGGTACAACTCCTCATGTACACATACCAGTGAGGAAGTTAGGAAAAATTATCAAAAGTAATCACTTCTGAAACTTAAGCCATCATCCAAGGAACTTCTATTTCTTATATTGTGAGAGCCAGTGCTATAAAAATATTTAATCTCTATTAAACCTTAAAACTAAATTCTATTTCTTGAAATTTGCTTAATCCTTAAAAGACAAGGACGTTTCAAGTCCTTTGGATGATAGAATTGAATTATAGTGGATGTAGAAAAGGTATTTTTCATCTGTTTTTGGGTAAATGTGAAATGGAAAGCACAAAATAGGGTCATTGAAGGTATTGTCATTTTTAGGTGTTGTAAAGTGTAACACAAAGCCACGGAAATTCATGCCCACGTTGATAGGTCTCTTTATGCCCATCATGAAATTTTTAGGTGTTGCTGTCGTCTCTAGGTGTTGCACGGTTTAACCTTTGAAGGACGGACCGGTGGCTGTGGAAATCATGCATTATTGATACCGTGTGACATTATCTACTTTGAAAAGCCAAATATACTCATTGGAAGTCAAAGTAGTAGAAAAGATCTTCCTTTTCCACTTCTAATATGGAGGATGAAAAGTTGCAATTTTGTCCTACAGAGTTTGATTTTCTACATCGAGAGGATACAAAACTTCTGTTGTGGCCGTCAAGGGTTAATTAACTTCCCTCCATCTAACACTTGGTAGTCCACAATCCATAGCCCACCTTTTCTCCGCGGTAATAAGTCCGTCTTCTAAGGTTAACTACTATAGTTTGACTTTTGAGTTTTTTGTAAGTGCAAATTAAATTTTCAGATGTGAATTTTTGTTGCATATTCGAGAATATAATTTGGACAGACATGGCGTGAGTTTAAATGCACTTTCTATGGATTATTAATTGTTTTTACCTCTAAAACTAAATTTCTATAATTCTTCAAGGACTAATAAAGAGTGGACATTTAGTAATTTTTTTGACACTTGATGCTATAACACTTCAATTATTCCTTTTGGGCAATGGTTAGAAATTTTTGCTTTTAGGCCATAAAAATCGCATTTTAGAACTTATTTTTTATTTTTTTCTCCTCCTCCTTTATATTAATTTATTACATCAACCCACAGCTTGGATTTAGAACATATATTTATTGAAATTTTGGTGAATTTATAAATGTTTCTAAAAGGATCATTGTGTACGGAAATCTTCTATAAAGTAGTAGATTCAAGTTTTGGATTTGGGTATGGTGATTTGCACCCAAGAAAAATCTACATCACACTAGATTATGTAAAACAAATTTATCATATTCCAATATTTTTTTAATTTTGAAGTTGAGATACACCAATAGGCGTATAGGAACAAAAAATATACTTCGATGACGTACAAAAGGTAAAGAGTTTTAAATTGAAACTTTTTGTATGTGTTTTATACAAAGTCAAAATTAAAATCGTATGGTTACAATTGTCATTTCTTACAAAATTTTCCATCCTAGAATCTTGATCCCAAAGTAGCCACTCATGTGTTTTTAGGGCTCAAAATGCAAAGAATATTTACAAATTAAGCAACTCCACAAGCATCCAAGTAAGATGTTAATTCACAAAAGATTCAAAACTTTCCACATATACATAATCTAGAATACCAATTTCAAATTTTTATTCCTTGAAAAATTGATTTATTAAAAAATTGAGCTACCCAACATGCCCACCAAGAGTTGAAAATTACATATCTTGCAATAACCATGTAATCAAAAGTTATGAAAATTGTTGCGCCTCAAAGCTACTCCTTGGGCACATGCTGTGTGAAATTTTCAAAGAAACAAAAAGAAAACACATTTGTAATGAGTTGCTCAAAATCGCTATGTTGCCAAAAAAATGGTGTTTAGACCCTTACGGGTTAAATCTACTTTGAAATAGTCCGAACAACTATGTAGACAAATCTATTATGCATTTTATTGTTTTACTATATAATATTTTTTTCAATTTCTAAAGAACATTTACTTGTGATTTTTCCATCCTTTTATTTTGGACCTACCCTAATAAACTCTGTAATCTATTGAATACATACTTCCAATAAAAGATAGGTTTTGTTGAGGTATTCAATAGTCCCCTCTAAATTGGTAAGATGAACACACACCATTTAGAGTGTCATTTTAGATCATCCAATTCAAGCTTTGTTGTTCACTTCTCTAGCTTCTTAAGATTTGCATCTTGAAATAGAAAGGAACTAGTTACATAACGCTTTGAAATACCTAAACAATTTCTAGTAAAATATGAAGAAAAAATACCTATTTTGGACAACCCCCTATCATGGCTTTATAAGGCGACATGATTGTAGATAATAGATGGATGTACTATCATGAAAAAAAAAATTGTGTTTGTACCTTCTTGTCCACTCATCTCTTCCCTTCTAGATTAGGGAGAATTCCGAAAGCAAATTGTAATAGGTGAATCTATGAGATCAAAATGGGTCCACATGAAAAATACACATTTGTATTGAATAAAATATTCATTCTTGAGAAAAAAATTACTTTTATTTTGCAATCTTTCTCATCTTTATTTCCACACACATTGACTTCAATTTCTCAACACATTTCCCATATCCTAAAGGCTGAAATGCTTAAGTTATTTGTTATAGGTAACTCTACCTCATAGCAAAATTTTGGCAATTTGGACTTTGTGATTGTAAGATAAAGATGAATTGGATCATCCTTCATTGTTTGTTCATTTATAACTTTAATCTCATCTATATAAGTAGCTTTCATCCAAATATTGAGAAACCAAATATTTTTTTGAGAGGTACACAACAAATTGAATAAAATAATAATTTCTTGCTAAAGAGAAATCAATCAAACAAGATTGAAAAGTCAATCAATGGATTTGACCCCTAGGAATCCCATGCAAAGAAGGAAATGTGGACTTGGGACAGTTGGGAGCAAGATAAATTGTGGCATGAGAAGATTTTAGATTTACAATGTTCATTATGCAAGATTTTTTTCTCTCCTTCTGATCCCTACATAAACTAATTCAGAACCTTGCACAAAAATCATGAAACATCAAGTGATCACGTCAATAACATCACTAAAAATAGGTAGAATTTTCATTCATTTTGGATAGCTTCAACAAGAAGCTCTGTCTTGAAATCATTTGAAATCCATCCACTAGATGTCACGGCTAGATTATTAAAAGTTACAATGTGAATGCTAGTGGTGACCGATTGTATGTCAGCCACTTGTCAACATTTATTACACCATTTCAAAAGCTACATAGGAAGCTTGAGGAGACTATATTCTAGATCTTATACAAGGTAGAAGTTAAGTCCCCATTACCAAAATCCATCCAATTCTAACACCTTAAGAATCCTTTCATTTGCATCAATGGTCCACACATTACCACAAACTTAGAATCCTTTTATCATAATAAGTCCATATTCATTATATTGAGACTTTTCGCAGATTTTGAGACAGAATGCTAGTTATTGGAAAATTCATTTAGAAAAATAGTAATTGAAACCAAAAATAAATAACGCTCAAATAGTGATCCTGTAATGACATTCTAAAAGTTGGTGTTATTACCTAATTATAAAAAAATACTAGTAAAGAGATAAATCCGTTTACCTTCGAGTCGAAGACAAAAATGAGACTGCGAAAAGTCTCAATATAACAAATATGGCCTTCAATGGCAATGCACTTGGGGAATGGACATGTTAGCCCACGCTTTAACATGGGTATGCTTGTGCTTTAACCCCTAAATGCCCAAGGCCTGTTTTCAGCTTCTAGAATGTGCTTCTAGAAAAACAACATTTTGATAAATTGTATCAATTTTTTTGAATTGTAACCGTACAAACTAGACATGGTAGAGATTACATTAGAAAAGAAAACATAACAATATCACTTATGAGTTGAAAGATATAATATTTAACCGGGAGGGTGTCAAAACTACAAAAGAAGTTCAATCCACTCTTTGCATGGTGAATCTAAACAATCCGTCAATCAAAGTATATATGAGGTTATAAGACCCAACATGTACAACCCCAATCAATTTATAGATTCTCAAAATCTACTTTACATTTTTCTTAAATGAATTTCTAATGCAATTTTGTCTCCAAGATCTATTGTATTTGAGGCTCATTTCCAAGAGCCCCCAACACTCAAGATTACACAGGATACCCTTGCACAAAATCTTGAGTAGAAAAATCATAGTCATTTATTTTCTAGATCGGATTTTGGATGCTAAAGCTAGACCTTAATAGGCATCTACCAAAAATACAAACTACTAAAAATAGCAGCTCAATTAGGTTTTCTTCAACTTCAAAGTTTTGTCCACACCACATTTGGGAACCTTCGGCATTTAGGGGTTAAGAAAGGTCTACTCATGTTTTAACACTTCACCTTTGAAAAATCATAAAAAATTCAATTTTAGTCAGATTGTCTTCAATCTTTTTGCAAATGAGTTCTCTCAAACTTTTGTATCTCTAAAAAAAAAACATGGGTGCTGAAAAAGAGCTTCTCCAAAGTACCTACTCCAAACGACTCCAAACGACTCCAAACGACCTAGGTAACGAATTTTTATGGTAATGGGCAGTTCTACCTTATTTGGTCACTTCCTCGTAGAAGTTTAAACAACACGTTTTCAATGAAATTGGCACGATTTCAGCGCCTAACTGAATTCTAGGATCTACACCGATCCTAGTTTTCAGAGCTCTGTACACATGAACGTCACAAAGTTGGCAATCCGAAACACATGCAAACAAAAGATGACCATTTCCGTTTTGTGGACATTGCTGTGCACACTCAGTTAATTTTCTTCGTTTGAAAACACACCAACAAATCCAAACTAGTGATAAATACCAACAACGCACACCACACCACACGACCTTGCTATCTCAAATCTCCTTGAGTTTCTACTTAAATACTCCCATGATAGTAACGTGCAAAACGTTGTCTACTTGGGCAAACAATAGATACCACCTGGCTTTCTTAGTGAGTCACCGACCCAACCGTTGACGACAACTTTGAGCGAACTGCGTGAGCAAGTAACTTYGCCTCTTGCACTTTCCGCAACGGTCTTCGCTTTGAACCCTGCCAAGCAAAGAGATGAACGCTTGAGCCAGAAGCTTGTATCTTCTTAGAAGGGTGAACACGTTGAACTACATGATGCATCTGTGTACTTAAAAAAGGAGAGTGCAAGGTACCTCAGATTTCCACAGTCCATCACCTTTGCACCTCGGAATAATATGGAAATGTGTCTGCACGGAGATCAAATCAGGAAATTAAGTAAAGTATGACGTGATCTTAATGCCAGGGAATAGTGAATGGCCAAAATCAAGAGAGTCATCGATGGTAAAGGATATGCATAAGACAATTTACGAATGATCATTAAACTATAGTAAGGAGTAGAGAGAGAGCTATGAAAACGGATGACTCAAAATAGGCGGGAAATAGAATTCTGTACATGCATAATAACTTGACCAGCTGCAACGCCGTTATTGACGAGCATGTTGAAAGAATCTGCAAGTCAGTTAGCCAACAAGCATAAGGAAGCCGCTTTACTRYTASGYACAGATTACTAGTGATTCRAMCCCATCTGTAAAGCTCTACAGAAGGTTTGAATAAATAGTGTCATGCGAGTTAGTSCAYTGACTTTCATGTACTGMMGTTCWACACAGGCASTACGGCRAATTCAAGWTGCTATTTGTAGCCACAATGYACCAAAAGTTAGCCAAGGAAATGCAATTGAAGGCTGGAGCAGCACACACCACATCGAGTCGCAGCAAGAAGAGCCCTGCTGATCAGCGGAACCGCTGCACACATGGCAGCCGCAACCTGCACAAGAAATGTGCCAAATTTTAGGATAAGTTGCAGCACAATGAAACCAAATGCGACAAACATCGACAGTTACAAGCTTGAACACATCCCTGGTAGTCCATAATTAACAATAAAAAGGAAGTTTCATGGCAGCTCTTACTTGCGGAGGTGTAGCTTCCAAACACGGGAAATGGGATTTAGGTAGAATTAGTGAGTGCCTGTAGAAGCACCAAAGTTGTCGTCAACGATAGAGTCGGTGACTCAATGAAAAAAGGCAAATTAGGGGAGACCTCTCCTGTTACATGGCACATTGCAATTGGACCCTGTCCTACCAGAGCAGTTWGTGACCCATAGACCTCCAAGATCTGACAGTTTTGATTTAGTCTGGAGGAAAGGGTCATGTCTGATACCTTTCTCCAGCCTCACTGGTACATAAATAGACTGGAACAGGATGATGAAGACTCAACCATGTTGCAAACCCCACAATACCATCTCAAATATAACAGTATCCTCACATGGTTCCAAGAGAACTAACCCAACACTGAGCGGGTTGACATCAAGAATGCATAGACACAGCTCGTCCTCATAGAGCTGCACATATCAAGCCATTTTTCAGCAAACTCACAACATTACTCAATAGCACAAAGACATTAATGGCCAGCAGGTTGACAACAACAGAACAGAAGCAGGGTGCTCATAACCAAACCTTAAAACAAGGGGCAATGCCTTGAATTACGTCACAAAACTTGCAGGCAGCCACTCTTAGGTGACTCACAGACTTGTTCTTCTTCTCCACCATAACCTTCAACTGCCCATCTATGACTCCCGAGCTCCCCACGGCACTTGCACTTGCGATCCCAGAACGAACCTGTCCCCCTCTCTCACCATCATAAAGAACAGATTGCCTATCACCACTTCCTTGTCCTTCACTTATTGATGGTTCCTCCCCATCAGTTTCTGAATCCCTATTCTCTAATTCCCTAGTTTCTAATTTTACTACAACTTCTTCAGCCATGTCCTGCGATTTGAGTTCACCTCGACATGGCACTAAACGTAAAGCAGCCTCGCATTCATCAAATCGACGCAACCGAGACAGGATTAAATTYTCTAATAGCTTCCCTTCCCTATCCGAATTCGGTCCCTCACATTCAAAGAGGTGCCCGCTGTGACCTAAATCCGACAGACCTGCTGCTGTCGGAGATTCCGAGGCGGTCACGGCTAGCGGGGGAGACAAGTGCGATAAAATATTGCGCAATCGCTTGTCCGCCATGGTCTTCACGGCTGCCAGATACTTATCAAATCATAGCGATTGGCACTGCAAACCACAAGACTACCATCACTTGAAAAATTGTCCCTCTCATAAGAAGTGCTCATAAGTGCAGTGCAAATTCAAACTGATGAGAAGCAATTCACTCACCAAAACCCTGAAAACATACGCAGCATGCAGTGCTCAGAAATGGATGCTCAGGAGTGCAACTGCATTGGCTCACATTGTTTAGTGCCAAAACATTCAGTGAAAAAAGTGGAAAACAATTCTCTCGAAAGTTCAAAGGTAGATTATTTAGAAGGAAAAAGAAAACCAATTCTACTAGATATGGCAATATACAAATTCAAGAGGTCGCAACAGCTTTCACGGACGGACCTGTGTTTTRAGGCCTCAAGCATACTACAATACCCACCTAAACTAAGGTCGTAGATCAACACTGTGTTTTTCTCTCTAAGCTTTACATATTACCGGGAGTCGCAATAAGTAGTGAATATAGGTACGGGATAATCCTAATCTAGGCTCAGATTCAACCTCTTAAAAAGCACAAGGAAATGACGTTCAGGGACTGAGTATACAAAGCCGAGTGCTGCTCCATTTGTATGACCTCCACCCTGCAAATTTTCATTCAGGCAGAGTGTCAATCTCCAATCATAAACTCGCATGTTTTCATATTCTGACATGAAAAGTAACGTAGGTAACAAAACTTGGACACTCGCCGAAAATGAAGCAAGAAGAGTAGGGTCGAACAGACAGACAGACAGACAGACGAACCTTTCCGTCAAGAAGCACAAGTTCACCATCAATCCACTGGGGATTACGAAAACCAGGTTCTGCCAACCTTCCTTGTCCTTTGTACCTTGTCACCTGCGAGATGGTGAAGAGGTCTCAGCATGATGAACTGTAGAAACTTGGCATCAAAACTTTCCAAATAGAAGATTGGGGGGCAATTTCCGTTGAGGGRAGCTCTCAATATCAAAAATCATCAAAAAAGACCTTGTAGGGGTAGAATTATACCACTCCAAGTTCCTCAGGATACGCTCCACGATGAGAAAGCCGGCTCTCTCGCCCTGTTCTAGCCCTAAACGTCACCTGTTTCCAAGACATTATAAARAATCGTCATRAAGRTACTGGAGCTTCATTTTGGCGAACGAAAAGAGTCCCTGCCTAGACGACGAGGTCCACATGCATGCTACAGATGCATTTTGAAAACTGTTGCGAGGTGATWATACACAARAATGGGAGTACCTCTAGTTCTAAGAGAAGGCATACCTGGCCAGCAGGAACGTTCAAATCGCCGGTYAACTTCACTGCCTCTACATATTCAAAAAACTCGAGCTTTGACCCGCTCGAGCTAGCATCGTCACTTTCCCAATGACCATACTTTCGTTGCAGTTGCACGACTTCAGAGGTATATGGTCCAAAAGCACCTATATATAGTCCTGTACAATTTGGGATCCTCAAATTAGATCAAATTACTAAAACCTAAAAGAGATCATGAAACCACAGTTCACCTGAACAATATCAACASAACAAATCAAYGACGTAAGGAAAGGGAGAGGCGCACCACAAAGGGGATCTGTGCTACTCTCGGACACATTGATCCGGCGAAAACTAGTGCTGGTAAACAAACCGCGCCGTCTTTGTGCTTGGCTGACAGCAAGCCTGATAATTTCCCCCATCTCCTTGGATACCTGAACCAAGAAATAACTTATTAGAACCACACAGTTCTGCAACCATAGCCCACCCCGGCCCTTGCTGTGTTCATAGGAAAAATATCACATGTTATACAAGACAAAAAGTCCTAGCYATGCTAGAATTCAATGAAGCATCGTACAGTGTTCTGAAACACTGGTGCCGTGGCAGCCCGTTGCCTTACTGACCTTCACAGGCACCTTCTCGACATTCCAGAGAACCTTGGCAACATCATCCGGCATTAAATCAGCTGACGCTTGAGTTGCAATGGTCGCCACTTTCCACGATGGTGCTAATTCCTTGGATGCGACAGCTCCGGCTGGCGTACTACCTGGATCCTCAATGTGGAAGGTAAAAGCATTTCGCCCTTGATGTTCAATCCTAGCTGGAACTCGTACAGGAAGCTTGGGAGGCTCAGAATCAACATTATTCTGTAAAACTCCCCCTACTACTAATCGAATGGGGGTCTCCTTCTCTACTTCACCGATACCTCCTACAGGCATCTTCCCGTCAAGTGGAAACTTGCTACCTAATCCCTTCTTCTCAGCACCGCTGTTGCTATTAGTCTTGTTGGAGCTAGCCCCCGGCAGATCCTGATGCTTACTGCTGCTGGAGTCCTCCTGCTCCATCAGCTGCTCCACTATCTTGGGAACCTCGGCCTCCGCACCTTCCGGTGCGATAACCTGGACATAAACAGACTTGGAACTCAGAGAGTGGCGTGCGTAAAAACACCCTTTTGAAATCAGGTGATCAAAACCGTTCAGTAATTCAAAGCTTTTGGCAGTACGCTCGCTAACAAACTCAAACTCTATATTCTCAGACATGATTTCAACATAAGAAGTTCTACGTATAKAAGTAAAACACCTAACCTATATTTTCCCAACAACGAGCAGGGAGAATACCTTAAACACTTTCAGCTTCACATCTGGCATGCGATCCTTCAAAAAACTCATAATTTTACTTAAAGGCTCTTCCAACAATGCGGTATCCCCAGCCTTTCCCTTTCCATTGTCTGAAGTATCCTCTGAGTGTTCTTTCACCGTATCACTAGCATCCTCGTCCCTGGCTGAGTTCTCAACATCCAACACATTTGTGTCGACAACTTTAGTCGAGCCAGGCGAAGACCCTGTTGCCACAGCAGATTCTCGTTGCAAGTACACAGCCTGTCAAGTCAATATGTAAAGCATTAATGCTATAACGCGAGCGAAACTCGTAAGCACGTGTTCAAATGTGTTAACACATCTGCAAGTTATTAAAAGAAACAAGAATTAAGGCCCAGGCAAAAGATATGGGATGATGGGCACTAGAGATCACATTCTAACTGGGCAGATGATTATCCACAACCATCAAGTTTGCACTTTCGTAACTTAGAAATCCCGTTGGAGACAATAGACATRTATATCTGGTTATAGCAATCTTGTATAAAAGTAAGAAAATTGTTTCAATCCTGAGCCTGAAAAAAATCACCCAGAAGTCACCTGTTGCCCATAATCTCTTTCTCCATTCTTCGTAATAAAGATCTCAAACAAAGGAACACCAGCTGCAGCCGTCGCCAATTGCCTGAGAGAAGTTCAACAAACATATCCTCCGTAAGTAATGAACTTTCTTCTTGAAAAAACATTTAACTACTACCCCCCAAATGAGAATGAACCCCCCAAAAGATCTCAACGGAAGAAAGGTCCACGACCAAACCTTGCGCTGTAGCCTTTTGCAACGAGCCTTCCATGAGACGCATATATGTTAATAATTCGACCATAAGGATCGTTTCCTCCTTCCGCAAGACCAACCCACCAACCCACCTGATTATGCCAGACACATGAGATGGCAGCCAAACAAGAAGCRGAACGGACGAAATAGGATGTCGCTATAACATTGTAAAAGTACATGTCTCGCTCTGTCAACCGATTGCAATGCACAATTGACAGATAAGTAAAAATATAAGTAGGYTTGACCAACACAAACCCTAAATATCGTTCTGTCCAATCATCTACTCAAACAGCAAAAAGATACCCAGTACTGACGCAAGATAAAGAAATCAGACCCTTACCAGGCCGGCACCTGCTTTGTCCCTGAACAAGGTAGCATCATCGTAACGTTCCTCAGCCAAAGCTTTCTGGTGTGCACAAAAAGAACACGAACACATGACTGAAGCGAATCGCTTAAGAGTATCTCGTCGAGAAATCAATGACGCTCCTGCTCAAATTGAGGATTTAAAATTCAAGATGGGCAACAGCTCCAACTCCCAAACAATACACCACTGAATGAATAACAAGATTAGGTTAGTACCTTCAGTTCACTAGTGACCTCTGCAACGATGTCTTGATTTGTCACCATATCCAGTTGGGTCTTCAACCTTGCAGCATCTTCAAAAGATTCMCTCTTAACAGCTTCCTCRATTTGAGCCTAGAGAGACAACAATTAGCAACCCAAACTATAATCAGAATTCTTATTCTAAACATGATAGTATATCAAAAGCTGTAGACCGTCCAAAAATATTCATGAAGCAAGCTCACTTACCTTCAACCACTTGCTCTCGTTTTCACTCGCTTCAACTTCTGCGAACACTTTTTGCCATCTCGTCCAGTCGCTCTCCTGCTCTGTCTCCTGCTCAGGCACGAGCTTATCATCAACTTCCTTCTTGATCGAGACATGATTGTGATTTTCCAAGTAACSTTGCAGCTTCTTGCTAGCATTGCTAACCATGTCACGCAGTGGGTCTCCCATTTTGGCAGCCGCAGCCTGCGCCCATGCCGGACTTCACAGTTTACGCTGCGCTCTACAGAAACTACTCAAAACTCACGGGTCGGCCTGTACTTCGTCTAAATTCTAACTGCCCCTACTCATGTCGGACCACCAACTGATATTTTTCTAGTATCTGATTCCCAAAAAATTCATGAGAAACCTGTCCTTCTTGATTTTCTCAGCCGCACGATCACGCACAGTTGGGAAAATGCCAAGACCTTATCCATTCACCAATTCAGTGGCTTCTTGCAGCCCCCCTCACTATGTTTCCAAAAACTATCATAAATCTGAACAATAAAAATCCACCCGTCGCACTCAATCCTCGAATGCCAAGCCAATCTTAGCTTAGCTTGCAGTTTTACACATCAGCGAATGTACGGAAGTTTCATGAATACGTCTGACAATGGTAACCCGATGGATTCGGCGTACYATTTTCGATTTATGATCAAGATGAGAAAATGAACAATGTGAAAGACATAATCGAGCGGAATTATGTATGGTCAATTAAGCGATGCATGATGCACCYCCAAGTTCACCCGTGCGGRCAGAAGGATGGTTAAATATGCCCATCCTCTACACAGAAAACCTCGCTTGAAAGCTACATTGATTCTAAGAATTAGGATTGGCAACCGCAAGTCAAGAGTCTTCCCAATGCAGAACGGGTAACACACACGGCCAAAACAGAACCGTCCTTCATAATAACGTCAAACTACAGGCAGCGACACAAAGAGAACTAAGATCCACAAAATTTACATATCGAGCACGCATTGTTTGGAATACAGGAGCCAGTATACACACCTGCATCTGTTTGTGCCGAGACGGTAAATCCCACACAGATGAAGGCCCCGCTTCGTCCTGAATTTCTCCATGGTCAATTTGTTCATTCCGCAATCCTTGACTATCCCGTGGAACGTTGCTCGCATCTTCGGAAGCTGAACACCGGCAAGCAAAGGTGCTAGGATGGAACCTAAGGCTATTCTGACGTCCTGTATCCAAGGCTTTCACGACTCTGTGAAAGCTGCTGCATCCGGTGAGGGTTGTAGCCCCCCGTTGCTGCTGTGCCACAGGCTGTGTGGCGAGACATCCTGACGCATTAGGAAAATTCGTTCGACAAACTACTTGAGTAGAAGAGAGAGTGTCCACACGAAGTGGAGCAGACACCGTGGCAACCGCCCTCATGCTAGCAATCTTCTGCCACCTTCTTGAAAGACTCAAGATTCTGCTCTCCCCGTCCGCCTTCCGAGCTACCAAAATTCCGCAGCACTAGAAGAACTAGTTCTGGCAATTCCCCCAAGAATTTACCCTAACCGCATGCACCATCACAAAAGGCCACAAAATCTCCACAAACAAACAACCACGAGAGCCGAGAAACAAAAGAGACTAGGGAAGCAAACACAAACTGCTATGTAACCAAATTCTCGAACTTCAAATGGCGATGACGGGCAAAACATGAAAAGTAGCCTCAAGCAACAAGTGACATTTACTGTCAATCTTCAAATCCTAAAATCCTGTTCCAGGAAATCCGACCTCGAAAAGTCACACACAATCCGCTGAAAAAAAATACCGCAAATTCGAGCTGAMTCAATTACAAAAAAGTCCTCCCAAAACCAGAGCTAAGAAAAGCAAAACCTCCACCAATTTGCACCAAAAACTCTCAGGAAAAACACGTCAGATGCGCAAGGGGAGACTGCAAGATAGGAAGCGCAGGAAGATGAGGCGGAGCGGTTGGTAGGTTGCCACCCGCAAGGATGCGGTGGAAGAATGCCGTGCACCGGGACGACGAAGAACCCCGTTCCTCTGGCTGGCTGGCTGGCTGGCTGGCTGGCTCATGCCATCGCCATAGCCAACAAGGCGCCTCACCCAAGCTCACGACGACAACGATGACTTCGAAGATATGGATGAATAGGTTCATTCGTCGGCTTCACTCGTCCAGCGTACACTTAGGTCCCATCCAGATGAACACGGTAATCAACATGGATGATTTTTCCCATTCATTCGAGACTTCATTCGTTGGTTCTGCGCGAAGACCGCATCCAATGAGATGAAGATATGGATGAACGCCTTCAATCGAATGGTCCACTTGCGATTTTGGATGTATTCTTTTATTGGAACGGTTGGCTACTGATGGTGTGGATGAATGTCGTCATTCGATTATGATTTATTCGTTGGTTCTATCCCCCCGTCAGTGCAACTGAAGGCAGCATCCAATTTCATTCGTTGGATGAGATACATCCACCTGGGCGGTTCAGTTTGATCACTTTGATGAGTGCCAGCCACAAAGGGCGTGAAGATTTCTCATTGGCCCATTTTGAGTTTTGAGACTTTGAAGGGGTAAATAATTAATTTTTTGAAGACACGTGGCGATCTTTTTTGGTGATGGTGGGTTTTACCATCCAAATTATCATCCAAATTATCATCCAAACGGTCCTGAATATCATTTGGTAACTTGGTAACTCTTTTGAAAAGATTCCATGATTGCTTTCGATTGATCCGATGCTGATTCATAGGCCTCATTCTGTTGCGGTGGCCAACTTGGGAAAGATTTTTATATTAAAAAAATTTAAATTTTAAATTTTAAAAATATTCTAGGGGTCCAAGTTACCGGTATTACAGTATCTGGTTTGAGACTGAATTGGAGATGCTGTGCCGATGAGCGGTTTGTTTGTTTTTTAATCTCTTTGATGGGCCACTTGACATACAAAAAACCATAACAAGTTTCTAAGTAACATTTAGGGTTGTTGCAAAAATAGCTACTGTTGGAATTGTTTAGGTGTCAACAAGTGTTTGATAAATTATCTATCCTTTAAATCAGGATGTTTGTTTGTTTTGTTTTGTTTTGTTTTGTTTTGTTACGTTGATATCTCCCAGACCGTGCATCCCCCGGAGGCGTGCTTGGTACCGTCGGAAAGCTCTCGGCGAGGAGGGGTACACGGGCTTGGTTTCGTGGCGTTCTGACCTACAATGCAAAAGTTATTGAATTTCAAAGTTTTTAATGCATCCAAAAATTAGAAAATTACATTTACTTTTGTTATGCCTGTGGAAACAGCACAGGGCACACTACTAACCTATGAATCTATCCTTTAAATCAGGTTGTTTGTTTGTTTGTTTTGTTTGTTTTGTTTGTTACATTGAGATCTCCCAGACCGTGCGTCCGCTTAATGGCGTGCTTGGTACCGTCGGAAAGCTCTTGACGAGGAGGGGTGCACAGGCTGAGTTTCGTGGCGTTCCGACCGACGATGCAAAAGTTATTGAATTTCAAAGTTTTAATGAATCAAAAAATTAGAAAATAACTTTTACTTTTGTTTTGTCTGTGGCAACGGCACAGGGCACACTAATATTGATAAAATATTCATGTACTTGGGGATTCTCTAATGAACATTGGCTATATGAGCTACATTCAAACTTCCTTTCCAATTTAACCCTTACACGTCGAGGCAAATGTTTTGTGTCCGATGGATGACAAAGAATGTTCTTTTTTGGAACAAAAGTGTGACTAATCATCCTTAGAGTTTTGTCTGGAATGGGAAGATCTTCTATAGTATTTTGACCTCCAATGAATGCTATTGGATTTTCTTAAACGAGTAATTCCCACGGTACTAAAATGGATGATTTCCATAGTCACTAGTCCTCCTTTAAGGATTAAGGTGCAAAACCTAAAGTCATGAGAAGAAGGCAAGAGAGCTTGAATTGGATGATGGTACTCAAAATTATGGGGTGTGATTGTCCTTAAGTACCAATATTGAAGAGATCTTTAAAAGCCTTAAGAAAATCTATTATCTTTTATTGGAAGTATATGTCAAATAAGTTAATAAATTTAAAAAAGAAACTAGTGAAAAAAGGCCAAGTAGGTGTTCTTTTGGAATATTGAAATAATTTGCAATAAAACAATCAAATTCACTAAAAACATTTGTCTAAAAAGTCATCTGGCCTATTCCCAAGGTGAATTTAAGTATCCTCAAATCCACAATTGAATCAAGGCAACTTGAATCCACCTCGTAACAGGCTAGAGGTATTTCAAGCTCAACGGGAGGGATCAAACCTTGGTCTCTACAAAGACAAAGTCCGTCCTGAGCCAAGACACCACCCGTGCGCTTCGATGCACTTGTCAAGATCGGAAAGGTATTCATGTAACAAAATTTGTCGTGAGCCCATAATMTACGATGGGTGGGGTGCTTGCAGCATAGAACGTCAAGCTCATAGTTTGTGAAAGATGCAAAGGGTGCTTGTAATATAGTAAATGTGTGTCTTTTAAGTTACTAAAAATTTAGAAAGTCTAGCCCCTTTGAACATGAAATGGTGAAATGACACTTTAATATTCACTTTTGAATTAATACTTTAAGCTCAAACTAAAGATTCAATATAACTCTTCAAATTTCCAAAAACTACATATTTTTTTTAACCAACCGTAAGACCTTTGTAAGAATTACATTCCTTAAAATATCATTTCATTTTCCAATCTCACAAAAAGAAATGAGAAAAAATGCCCACCAAAATTGGATCTTTCGCTTTGGATGCCCCAGAACATCCAAAAAAAAATGTTGGATTACAAAGAGTTTGAGGGGTTAACTCCTAAACAACACGATCCATTGCAAAATGGTCAAACATCATGTCTAAGCTAAATTCACACTTGGAAATTGTGTTAAAAAAATTAATTTTATATTTTTGTTACTTGAAACTTTGAATTCTTAATCACTTCGAGAAATTTCAATTGATTTTGTGAAAAATTGTAATTGTTATCATTTTTGTTGCAAAAATTGAACATAATATATATATATATATATATATATATATATGTATATTTGAAATTTTTTCAAGAGGTACAAGTAGAAATGGATATCAGTGTGAAAAATTTTCAATTGCTTATTTCATTTTTTACACCCAAAACAACCACACCAAAGACCTTAAGGTCAAATTCAACTATTGAACAAAATTTATCCTTTTATTTAATTGATGTATAAAGCTTTTATATTTTCCGCTATTGCAAAAATTCATTCTCTATTTACATTATATTTTTTCAGTAGTTTTGATGGGAAAATCAAATTATCGTGAATTTTTAAGGCTAACTGTAGAAATATAATTATATAAATTATAATATAGTTTAGAATAATCTGTAATTTTTACCATAAATGAATGGTAGAATGAGAAACATAATTTTATAGTTTGAAAGTGAAATTCTTGTCAGAAAAAGAAAATTTGAATGAAAAACACACCATATTGTGTTATTCAGATTCTAACACCTTGAGCTTTCTATTGCAATAACTTTTTAAATTTTTGATGTTTTTCAAAACTATAAAATGGAATAGATACAAAACTTTTCAAGCTTCATTTTCTTAGTCTAAATAAATTTCAAAACTAGTTGTTTCAAAAATTGCAAGCAAGGTTGACCAAGGCGCATCCACTTTTTGGATGCTCGGACCTTGAAGGGTTAAATAATATGGAGTATAATTCCGTGCCTCTTTTGTTTTAATATGTGTGAATGCACAATGTTGCACAGTGTGGCAGGAGAGCTGGTCCATCAAATCCTTTTAACTTGTTTCTTCAAATGGCTTGGAGAAGGGCGCTATATCATGGGCATGGGTTTGCCAGCAAAGTGGTGTTGATATTTGTGGGATTCATGTTCAAATTCTGGTCTAGCCCACACTATTCATGAGGAATACTAATTGAATAAATATGCTCATTCTGGTGGAGACAAACTGATGGCAAGGGGTGCATATCAATCAAATGGTCCCAAGTCCCAATGTCCCAAATCCCCATACTAGAGCATCTGAGAATCTTTGGATTTGCTTCTTTCTAAGAGCATCCCCACAACAATGCAAGATATGGCGCAAACTGAGTATTTGGCTGGAACTAGCCATTTTAATTTCTGTAGAAATAAGAAAGACAACCAAATGCCTCACACACTATTAATGTTTGTTTTTTTGAACAAGTGTCCTCCTTGCTAGCCTGACTATGAAAGCCAGATTTTGGAGGGACAAACCAGTAGAGGTTAGAATTCTGACAATCTGGCAAAATTTTGCCAGAAAAAAAAACACTGGATACTATTGAAAAGACGTCCTTCCTTGTTCCCTGCACTTGTTCTCATTGTTCCCTGCACTTGTTCCCATTGTTCCCTGCACTTGTTCTCATTGTTCCCTGCACTTGTTCCCATTGTTCCNCATTGTTCCCTGCACTTGTTCCCATTGTTCCCTGCACTTGTTCTCATTGTTCCCTGCACTTGTTCCCATTGTTCCCTGCACTTGTTCCCATCAACAAAGAACATGTTCCAAGAGTATCATCACTCGGACTTGCTTGCCGAGGGGCACGTAAGTAACTTACGTGAAGCTCATTCTCAAAGACACAACAGAAGGCCGCGTTACGTGGAACTCCGAAAGCAACAAGTGTCTTTCCTGTTCCAACCGCCAATTCGAGGGAAACGTCCATAGACCTTTCCTCAATCGTTGCCGAAAGCAATTCGCCAACAAATCCAAAAGCAATTTGCCAACAATTTCGAGAAGCGAAACTCTAATTCCTCAACAAATGCTCTCCAGATTTCTCTCCAATCCGCCCCATATAATTGTCAATTTCGCTTTGGGTTTAGCATTTCTGGTTGTGTGGGTTTAGCATTTTCTGCTAGCTGGGTTGGGTTGGACGGATYTCAGAAGCTCGTGGAGGATTGGCAATGGTGGGAGCAGCAGCTGAAATGAGGTAATTTCTGGGTGTGAGTATGTAGTTCGAAACTGGAACCTCAGGTTGCGTTGGAGTGAGACTTGTAGAATTGCAACAACAGCTTGATTGCACAATCGCTTGCCGAATTGCCACAACAATTGCACAGTTTGATTTTCTGTGGAATTTGCGTGCAGGTGGTGGTCAGCGAACACTGTGGCMGTCATCACGGGCTCGAACAAAGGCGTGGGGTACGAGATTTCGAAGCAGATTGCACGAAATGGCCTCACTACTGTGATGACAGCCCGCGATGATAGTCGCGGAAGAAAGGCAGTGGAGGCTTTGAGAAGGGAGGTTGGGTCGGATCGCATTGCGTTTCACCCGCTTGATGTTTGCAGTGAAGAGTCTGCGATTGCCTTCGCCAAGTGGCTGGAGGAGACTTACGGCGGTGCCGATATTTTGGTAGGGTTTTGACCTATTTTAACGGTTGTATCAATTGTTTGTATCAACTGTTTACATGAATTCTTTATATCAATTGTTTGTATTGTTTGTGTCAATTGATTGTAGCAACTTGAATCTATGGTCGAGGATACTACTTTGCGCATTTTAAACACAATACGTGGGAGTGTGCCCTGATTCGGCGATCCTTTTGAGTGTCACAAGAGCCAAACTCTCTCGAAATTAATGTTTTATCGCTCAATGTATTGAATAATTTCATATGCAATCATTCAAACACTGGGAGGTTGTTGATCAGTAATGAAGGGATGCCCGGCACCCCCATTTCCATACAAAGATGAGTGTCTATCGCCAAATTTTAGCAATCTCATGCTCACACCCAACCACTTGTTGATTGGAATTGGGAATTTTGATGTTGGTAATGGGAGACGGGATTAGGTTGCGAAGTGGCTACTGGGGTGCATGATGAGAGCAGTACTGTACTGTGGTAACATTAGAGGCGACATTTTGGTGCAGATAAACAACGCAGGGTATTTAAACAACGATGAAACTCCRGAGACAGCGGTTACRACGWTACAGACCAATTACTACGGGGTGAAGAATGTTACGAAAGCAGTACTTCCGATTCTTCGACCCTCACCAGCAGGTGCCCGCGTCATCATGGTTTCTTCTGCCTTGGGCCAACTGCACGTATGCTCTCTTTCTCTCTCCTCTCCTCTCCTCCTTTGATTGCTTTTAATCTTTGTAAATGCTTTTGAATGGAGCTTTACATGAGTTTCCAAAGGCTCGTAGACAGGGATTAAGTTATATGACTTGCTAATCTAAACATTATGGCTGGTGTTTGTTTTGTTTTTGTTTTTGTTTTTCTGCTTCACTTGTGAGGCGGTGGTGATATGGTGTTCCTTTGTAAAAAGGTGTGTACCCAAGTGGCATGAAAGAGGAATTTTCGACACCTGGTTTTGCAAAGTTGAGTTCACTTTGAAGAAGTGAGAGCTCTGTAAGCCATTGAGCTATGGTCTTTGCACGTGACAGCATTTCAGAGCTTTTTTTGTTGCTAGATTTACTCTTAATTACTCTAAATAACTCGTAGTTGTCACTGGTTTCGAAAGGTGTCATGTCATCAACACTCAAGAATGTTATGACTATACGGAGTGAGCGCTATCAAAAAATTTAAGTAATTTTTGCCTTGAAAGCTAAAAGAATAAGGAAGAATATGCAACAAATGTGATTTGAGCATGAATTGAATCATTGTAGTTGTGGCGGTGACTGCAACCATAAATCCGTTACATCTTCGAGGAGTTGCTTGAACGCTCCTGGAAACGGAATCCATTTTTGTAATTTTTTGTAATCTTGAGTACCTCACACTAGGAACCAAAAATCTTCAGAAAGAAGTTCTGCATTGCTGGTCACTCTTTAACTACAATGTATGCTCTCTAAAGTAAATGTTCTCCTTTTTTTTAGGCTCACTTTTTGGGTTTCCATCTACAATGGAGTCTTTATAAAATGAATTCTCACATTCAAATACGAAATTATGTTGTGTTGTGAAGGCACAAAAAAAACTGTATTTTAATTCTACCTTTCACTGGAAGTTGATGTGCGTGTGTTACTAATTCTCTCTCCACTTTTTTTTCAGTCACTTCGGAACCGTTACGGGAAGGATCTCGCCAAGCGAGATGAACTGACAGAAGTGAAGGTGGACGAGTTCGTGGAGGCCTTTTTGAAAGAGACGAAGACCGGCAAGGGTCCAGGAGGGTGGCCCAAGGGCGGCTGGTCGCCCAGCTACTGCATCTCCAAGATGGCCGTGAACGCGTACATGAGCGTCCTGGCTCGTGAAATGAGCTCCGAAGGTCGTGAAGAAGAAGAAGTGCCGAAAGTGTATGTGAACAGCTTCACTCCTGGCTACACCCGAACCTCCATGACGGGCGGACAAGGCCATTCGGTGGAAGAAGGCGCCATGACCGGCGTTTGGCTGGCTCTTCATCCTCCAGAGAGGTACCCTCACGGCAAGTTCTGGGCAGATAAGTGTCGTGGACAGATGTCGTTTTAACGATGCAATTTGTGCCACTGCAGCTTTTGTATAGAAACCGCTCCTCATCGTTGTTTGCTCCAAGATGATCAAGAACATGAATTCTTGCATGATCTACATGTACTTCGAACAATTCTGATTCATCTTCTAGTGCTTCTCGTAGTGCTTGGTCTTATGGAAAATATTTGAGAAGACATAGCACAACGAGTTCGTCGATAGAATATCTGGATACAAGAGAATGTTTTGTGCAACATTTGATTACCTTGGTTTGTACAGATTAAGGTAGGTAACCCAAAAGCGCCACTAAACTAAAAGCGCCATCTTCACACTCTATAGATCTCCAAATTCAGTTATGTACCTATGTGGAGGATACGCTTTTAGAATCAAACTTTGACCCTTCGTAACTTTTGCATATTGTAGCCAAATGTTGCATTCTTTGGTGCATTGGAACTTCCTTTCACTTGCCAACAAGACAATGTGAAAATCACAGTACGAATTTGTGGCGCTTTGAGGATGCCTACCTTATTGGTTACTCCATGAAGATGCCCTTCCTTTATGTAAAGTCGTAGTAAGATGTGGACGTTGAGGAGGGTTGTGTCGATTACAAGAAGGGTCTTCGGGGTTTCTTCTTTTAGGTTTTGAATGATTTTCACTCTGTTGAAAGCTTGTACTTTGGAATTGTAGTGCATTTGGGCAGCTTTTGAATGCTCTTCATCCTCGCTTTGTTGCAAGATTTATCGACTATTCTGTATTCAGCTACAGAGTCTTCGTGATCTACATGTACTTGGAACAATGCTGATTCATCTTCTGGTGCTTGGTCTTATGGAGAATATTTGAGAAAACGTAGAATGACTATTTCGTCGCTAAAGTATTTGGATACAAGCGAATATTTTGTGCAACATTTGATGACCTTGGTTTGTACAGATGATTGGCTACTCTGTGACGATACCCTTCTTTTATGTAAGATCTGGGCGTTGAGGAGGGTTGTGTCGATTACAAGAAGAGTACTTCGGGGTTTCTTCTTTTAGGTTTTGAAAGATTTTCACGCTGCTGAAAGTTTGTAACTTTGGAATAGTACTGCATTTTGGCAGCTTTTTTGTATTGAATGGTTATCATCCTCGTTTTGTTCCAAGTTGTCTACAGGTAGAATCTCTCTTAGTGCATGGTGTTGGGAATGAGCACTACGGGAGTTTTTTGCATGTAAGAGAGGTGCAATGAATGGCTATTTACAAGAGTTATCTTCTAGCACTACTTTTAGAAGCATGTTCTTCAAATTGACCCCACCCACAAACTCCATTACAATAAAACCGCCCGTACTCAATAGGTGTTGGACCGGTTTGACATATTGGTTTACAGAGGGTTGTTGACTAAGAGAGAGTCACATTTAGTCACAACCTTTGTAATGCAGCGCAGTTCGGGACCTATCTGACAACATTAATTTATAGAGGTTTATTGACTTATAGAAGAGCGATTTAGAGAGGTTCTACTGCATTGCAAGTTTTACACAAAGAATGATTTTTGCTTTGTTGAGAGCTTGGAATTTGCATAAGTAACGCCTCTTTTGGAGACAGTAGCTTTAGTATAGAATGTGGCTTTGGGAGCCTATATAACATTTGTTCTTGTCTTGTATATTCTTCCAACTTTATTTCTACTTTTTTTGCGGAAGAATCAATCAAAATTAGTTTCTGATTGATGAGAAATAATTTTCAAAGTGCTCTAAGAAAGCAACATAACCAAAAAAAATTTAGGTCATTTTGTTAATAAAGTTTTTTATGCGTGATAGATATATTACATAAATGTTTGGATCAAATCAACAACTTTTGATGACATTCATGTGAATTAAGCCTAAACAATGCATCACTTGTTGTAAAATTCACAAGGTTTTTTATGAACTTGTCAGTACGATTTAACTCTGGAGATGTCTTTCACCTAAAACTAGAAGAAGCATAGAAAGAAGGCTAATTTCTAAATGTTTTCGAGTATGTTATCACCGAAAATGCTCCAAAGCTGCCATTTCTAGTACAAGTATCAAATGTTAGGGCAAAAACATTTTTGGCCGTAGGATCCTATGCTATGCTAGT
Source organism: Pleurozium schreberi (assembly GCA_006891605.1). Taxonomy (NCBI): domain Eukaryota; kingdom Viridiplantae; phylum Streptophyta; class Bryopsida; order Hypnales; family Hylocomiaceae; genus Pleurozium; species Pleurozium schreberi. The sequence goes on along the minus strand of VACF01000384.1, from coordinate 41,104 downwards.
TTGAGCAAATGTAGAAAAGCCGGGCAACTGCACTTCACAAGGTCACATTGGTATGAAAAAATGTCTAAAATGGTGGTGCTTCTTAGAGTTCATTCTTCAAGGCAAGTTGGCTACTCGCTTGAAAAATTTCAAATTATTTGGAATTGTACAACATATAGGCAAAAAAATAGTAAGTAGAAGGAAGTAAAGAATGATACAAAATACTAAATTGTTAAGAATTTATTTATGGAATTGAAAAATGCCAATCCCCATGGTTACGGTGTTGTAATAAACAATCTATGCTCAATGTTTTTCTTTTTAAAAAGTTTAAAATTGGATTAAATAGATGACTTCAAAGTTTATTGTAGAATAGAGAATCCATAACTGCCTACAAACTAAAACTCCTTATAAATTTCATCTCATTAATCAAATGGAATGATTAAAAGCTTTCCACATACATAGAAAAGAGAAAACCAATTTCAAATTTATATTTCTTAAAAAAATGATATATAAAAAAAATTCCTAGGTTGCTCTTCGAGCAATGAAAACTACATATCATACAATAACTTTTTGACCATTTAGCCAAAAATTATGAAAATTGTTGTGCCTTGAAGCTACTCCTTGGGCACATGTCGTGCAAATTTTTAAAGAAAAGGATAAAAAAATCCATTTGTAGTGAGCTACCCAAAACCTCTATGTTGCCAAAAAAAACTTGTTTGGGCATTTAGGGGTTAATTCATCCTTTCACTTKCTTGATGTTGAAATGCAAGTAAACTAGGAAATAGAGAGAAGACAGAAGATAAAGTAGGCAACCCAAAAGCGCCACAAACTCGTACTGTGCCTAGTTACTATTATTAGGTTGGTCAGATTTTCATATTGTCTTGTTGGCAAGTGTAAGGAGGTTCCAATGCACCAAAGAATGCAACATTTGGATACAATATGCAAAAGTTATGAAGGGTCAAAGTTTGGTTCTAAAAGCATTTCTTCTCCATAGGTACATAATTGATTTTGGAAATGTATAGAGTGTGAAGATGGCGCTTTTAGATCAATGGCACTTTTGGGTTGCTTACCTTAAGATAATGTTTTAAAAAATAGATTTTCAAGTCTTTTTTGGATGAGGTGGCACTTACTTGGAGATTTGAAGAGTTATATTGAATATCTAATCATAGCTCAAAGTGTTCAAAAATAAATTCTAAGGTGTCATTTCACCATTTAAGGTTCAAAAGGGATAGACCTTCTAAAAATTTAGTAAATTAATGAATTAAAGATACACATTTACTACGTTACACGCACCCCTTGCACTCCTCATAGGCTATGTACTTCTTCTAAGCATTGTCAGCATTCCAAATAGTCACCGTGAACTTGCAACAATTTTTACCTCAATACCTTTCCGATCTTAACGAGTGCATCAAAGCCCACCGGGTGGTCTCATGGTTCATGACAAACTGTGTCATGGTAGAGACTAAGGTTCAATCCTCTAGTGCCCTTAAAACACCTCTGGCTCATTGCAAGGTGAATTAAGTTTCTTAGATTCAATTGTAGATTTGAAGATATTTAAGTTGGCCTCATAAAATGTGTCGGATGACTTTTTAGACAATTTTTTTAATGAATTTGAATTTGTGATTGTACATTATTTCAAAATTCACAAAGAAAACCTTCTTGGCAATTTTTCTCCTTTTTTTTTGCAACTTATTAACTTATTTGACACATACTTCTAATAAAAATAATACATCATATTAAGGTTTTCTAAAATCTCTTCTATATTGGTACTTAAGTATGGTATAAACAATGACACTTGATTTTAAATGCCATCGTTTATAAATGAAATCAAGCTCTCTTGCCCTCTTCTTGTGAATTTAAGTTTTGCACCTTGAAATAGAAAGGAACTTCAAATGTAGCTTATATATGCAATGTACTTTATATAATCTAAAAGTATTAGTATATTTTGTCAATATTCATAGGTTATAAGCTAATAAAAAATTAGAATTACCTAAATAATTCTAGCTATTTTATGAGAATAGGGTCTAAATATTTCCTAGGAAAATTGTTTTGGTTTCTTATGACAAACGGTGGCACCCAAGAGACTTGTGTGCGCGTGCCTTTACCACAATCAAAATCAAAATCAAAATAAGAGTAATTTTATAATTTTGTAATTAAAAAATAACTCAAAAGTCCATAATTTTTGTGCTGTAGGTCCAAATTTTAAAAAACAAAGTTTATGCACCCTTCATTGTAGAGGTCTTTGTAACAAAAGAGAACGAACAAAACAATTCTTCATTGCCCAACCATGGCCGACGTGTGCAATGGACGCTTCTTGACCACTATAGAGAATGACATTTCAATAGCATAAATTTCCATTGAAAAAGTTGAGCTTACCATTTTGATTGATTGTTACCTTTGAGGCATGTTGGACATGATTTTTCAATAATATTTTAGTGGGCTCCATTGTCATAATATAACATTTGATTTTAGGTGTTTTCATGCTTCTTTTGCTTTTCACTAGGCAAAAAGCGTCCCCTAGATGATGAGGGATTAACATATGGACTTAGATATAGATATATATATATGTTGTAAACCGTTGCTAGAATACAATAAAATTGAAATAAAAGTTTTTTTTTAATTCTTTAATCCATAAAAACTTTAGATTCAATATCATTTTTTATTGTAACTTGGAACAACACGAAACAAAGTCCATGCATTCCTTCATGTAGAGAGCTTTCCTATAGCACCAAGAACGCACCTAGGAGATGCGTGGTTCTAAAGATCTCATTGTAATAAATAAAACAAAACAAAAAAACTCATTTAAGGTATTGATAGATGTGATGCATGGTTTGTGATGTGTTCACAATCTTGCTTACACATTTTACCTTTTGAAGTTCCCTTATCATGCGACTCCAAATCTCACTAACTTCATGGCATCATTGAGGGGCAAAGAGGATTGATCCCCTTATTGTCCCATCCAAGCATAAATGTAAAAATTGTCCCGCTACTTTGCGCCTCGTAAAAATTGTATTTATTAACCTTTCTTAGCTAATTTGGGACATCTGATTGCAAATATGAATTCAAAATTTGCAAATTTGATCATGGGTGGCATATAAAACACTTTAATTTTTTGATTTGTAAGGAGTGAATCACCCAATGCAAAATAGGGGGCCAATAATCCTTCCAAACCGTCGTCGTCAAGATATGAAAGTCTCAATAGCCATCAATTAGGGTTTCAGAAATCCATGAAATTCACAAGATAATGATATGTGGATGACGTCAGCAAGGCCCTACAAATTTCTTTGCCTTGAGAGTGAAGTGGAAGGTAGAAGTGCCCATCACTAACCGGCCCCCATCACCAATCAGTAGGGTGACGTACTTCCAACCAACGGTAGAACAAATCTCCATTTTCTCTTTGGAATGTGTGTTTTTGATTTTTTCAAGGTTTGGACCAATAAATTCATGATACATAAGTGAGCAAGAAAGTATGAAGCAATGAGTTGAAAAGTAGTTCTTGAATGATCGAAATTGGATAATTCTAGATGTTGGTCATGGGTCAAGCCCAAATTTTGCCTTTCAAAATTCATAGTAATTTCAACTCAAGAGATAAAACTACCAAATTTTTGCAATCCCCTTCATTTTTGTTAATTCACCTCCAAAAATGTTTGCTTTACCTAGTACGACACTAGATCATGTCCAAAATTGCTTGTTTGATCAATTACAGGTCCTTCTACCTTAACACTGAGGAAGGAAGGGAGCCCATTATGGTAAAGACCCCAAACAGCCCACGGCTAGGGCAACCTGACCCTCTTATTGCCCCATTTTTCATCTTCGGAAAAAACACTGGATTTTTTTATTTGCCACATATGATTAAATTTGCAAATTTTGAATTCATACTTGCAATAAGAGGCCCCAAATTATCTAAGGGGGCATTAAAGAAATACAAAATTGATGCGGCTCAAAATAGGGGACAATTTTTACATTTACCTTTTGATGGAACAACAAGGGGATCAGTTCACCCTCGCCAACAACCTATCCAGTTCAGTACAAATATACACTATTTCTAGGAACTCTAACCAATTAGCATACCAAACTCTTATGGTTCACTCCATTATTATCCCCCAACTGTTTACGCTTGTTGTGATGTTAACCCTTAAGCATTGTGACCACCAAAGTCTATATTTTCAATGATGAATAGAGGGCTTGCAAATGCTGTTCAATCCAACTAACTTCTTATTCATCCAATATACTATTTGAATCTTGAAGTCAATCTTCCTTRATGACCACCAATTTCATGAAATTTTAATAAATGATATTTTTGTACAAAGATATAAACAAAAATGTGCTAGAAATAAAAAAAAACTGAGGCATTGAGTTAACCATGGAGCTTCCTAAGGTAGGAGGTCCATAAAGCGCCCATCTAAGGGTTGAAGCTGAATTTTAGCAAGGTGAAACTGCTTAAAATAATTTCTAATAAATTTTTCCTCGAAAGACAAGTGAAATTGGCATCTAACMCAAGTCGTTTCATATTTTTTGGAGCTTTGTGGAATTAGTTATGAATTTTTGAAGTTGCAGAAAAGTGCATTTCAATGGGCTCTAAAATCAACCACCTCCTCAAATGTAAACTGCTTATACATTGGAGAGTGCAAAATGTACCTCGAGAGCTTGATTGGTTTTAGAACCTGCTCCATTTTAGGACCTCCTACCTTAATTCATCCCCAAAATTGGTGTCTCAAGAAACATCATTATGAAGTGCTATACTGCTATTTGGAAGCATAATTTGGAATTGATATACAAATAAAGTTGCAAACTAAGAGTTGTAGATTCCATCTGTATGGTTGATTTCACCAATGCTTTCTCCAATATTTTTTAATAAAAATTGAATGGAAAATTTCAAAATTCCTTCAAAATTTGATAAGAAGCAAAATATTATCATTTCGGGGATAAGTGTTTTTGGAATGGATTTGGAATGATGTTCTTCTGACATGGTGATTTTTTGGAATTTTTATGTTCTTAAGATCTATGACCTCATTTTGGCAAATCTAGTTTTGAATTAAAGTCAATACAATTTTGTCTTGGTCAACCACTTGACATACTTGTACATTGGTAATTTTAGAAAAATATGTACTCTGTTAAAACCAAATCCAACCCTTGGATAGAACAACAACTTGATATAATATCTCTACAAATTAGAAGAACTTTCATCCAAGTAGTTAGGAGGATGAAACTGCAGTTTAATCTCTTCATTATCTAGATTATGGACATCGACGTGCTCTAGGGTTAAATAGTCCCCAAAATAGTTTAGTGTGGAGCACACTTTGAGAAATCTCAATTGCAACAAAGAGGTGAACACTCCCTTGCCTTGAAAGAAATGAGATTGATCATTAGAATGCTTTTTCAATCGTGAAAATCAACTCAGTCAAAACATAACCAGTTGTTGACTTTTCAATACTAACATAACATTCTTAACCAACGCTGGGGGGTCCCTTTTGCTTCCCCAGCCCCCAACGTTGAAACTTCTGAAATACTATTTTATTTACCCCCCACAGCCACTCACAGTCTATGAGGTTTTGACAAAGGTGTGCAAAAGCAACGTTGAACCAACCAATTGCAATTGTTACATTATAACTAAATCCCTTCCTAGGCATCCAGGGAGGGATTATACCTCCTCCAATGGGGAAGTGAACAAACTAATAAACAATGTTATGAACGTGGCACTTGCCCATTGACAACCCGTCACCATTGCCTCATGGAATTGAGCCTCAAATACACTGACAAGATCTTGAAGAAAAAATCACATTAGAAATTAATTCAAAAAAAATTGTAGAGTAGATTTTTGAAAAGGCGTAAATTGATCAAGGTTTTGCATGGTAGGCCCTTTAACCACTTTTTTTTTTTTTTCTGGCGACCAATATTTTGGATTTGATATGTGAAAAAGAGGATTGAATGACTTCAAATCACTTTTGTAGATTGAATACCTTCATGATCGAACATTATAATCTTTCAATCCCTCAGTTCTGAATCCATAAGTGATAGTGTCGTGTTTTCTTTTTCTATGTGATTTTTAGCATGTCTAGTTTGAATTTGTCAGGTTGCATTTCAAAAATAATGATACAACTTTAGTTATCAAAATGTTGACTTTTTGTTCAATATAGAACAAATTTCTAGAAACTCAAAAAGGCCTTGGACATTTAAGGTTTAAAATTCTTTTTATTGTGTACACTACAAAATCCACTAAGTATATCTCCATTGTGGAAAAAAATAATTCCTCAACTGCATGTATCTACATTATTCATTAAATTTGGGTGACCCAAAATCAATTCTTCTGATCCTAAACCCACCACCGTACGGGATATTTTTTGAGTTTTACTATCTAATTTCCCTTAATTCTCTTATTGGATTATTTTTTCAAAAATCGTCTCTAATTTTTTTCTCTCTATTTTCTACTCTAAATAAAAAATTTACAAATTTTTGACTAAATTTTCCGAAGTTTTCAATTTGCCACCTATTTTTTCCCCAAGTTCACAGGCCAACTTTGAACTATTTGCTGGCTTTTCCCACTCCAAGTTTGCTGAAGGAGATCTCCCATTTCCAATCATGATCCCAATTTGGCAACTTACATTGCTCAATTTCCGATCAGCTCAAATGTAGGTGACAACTCATGTTTTGCAGGACCCACAAGAGCAACAACAATGTCTAGGAGGTGTACATTGAAAGCATACAATGATCAGAATGTGTACATTGACAGCCTTGCATTGATTTTGTGACCATCCTATGGTTGAAAATAGGTTTGCTTACTTATAAGGATGGAACAAATAGAATCTTCACAAAAGAAATTCATGATAATTTTGTTTTTGAGGGAATTTTGTTTTAAAGTACAAAATCCATCTAAAATTTATTTCTCTAAGGTAGGAGGCTTGAACTCCAACCGGGCATTAATTAAAAGCAAACATCACTAAGAGGTACATTTTGCTTTCTTCAATGTACCAACTCTTGCACATTTCAAGAGGTGGTTGCTTTTGATGACCACTATAGACCATTTTTTTTCAACTTTAGAAATTTGTAACTAATTCCACAAAGGTCCAAAAAATATAAAATGACTTGGGTTAGATGCCAATTACATTTTTCTTCCTACAAAAATCTATTAAAAATTGTTTCAAGGAGTTGAGCTTCCATGAAAAGGTGATCAAATCTTAAATGGTCGCTTTACAAGACTCCTACCTTACAGGGGAATTTTTTTCCTGAACTTTCTCTAAATTCCTTAACCCCTCATTGCCAAGATCCAACCATGCTTAAAAGCATCCCTCCTTTGCAACCGTTAAAAGTCTAAATTTTAATTACTTATGAAGATCTCAACAATACAATATTGGGTGGATAGTGATGAAGAGGTATCCACCCAAAAGATAGAATGAGGCAAATTTTTTATTTCTTTAGCCCCCCTCCCAAATTTTTAATTTTAACACCCACCTACATGCATACTTGTATTTTTGATGAGCAATTTCACCACCAAAGAATATGGAATATATTGACATATCTAGTATGAAGTATGTATTCAATATGTATTCAATATTGAGTGTGTATTCAATATTCAATATTTAGTATTAAATCAATGGCTAGGAAATTGAGGTGTTGTTGTTGTTCGGCAGGAGGTGGTACCATCTTTTCAATGGATAGTAGTGTGCACGTTGTGTATGGTGTGGAACAAATTTGGGGGTCATTTGGTCGTATAGATTGAAAGATTATAATGTTTTAGTGTTGAAGCTTGTGTTGAAGAAAGGTGCTGAAATTTTCATATAAACACATTTGGAGGTGAAATTCGATTTCTAAATCGACTCAAATGAAAAAACTTTAACCATGGAGCACACCAATGTCTAGAATCTAGACGATGAATAGATTGAAACTACAATTTTATCCTCCTAATTGCTCGGATGAAAGTTCTTCTAATTTGTAGAGATATTATATCGAGGGTTGCTATTATGTGAGCACAGAAGTGTGAGCCTATGAGCCTAGAATACTACACACCTATGTAATAGGTGTATACACTGTAGAAACCGTCTATGATTATAGGATATATATGTTACAAATACCTATATTATAGGTGTTTATGATATATACACCTTCTATAGTGTGGGGTATCTATATTATAGGTACCTATATTATAGGCTCAATGCTCACAAGCTCACATTTTTGGGCTCACATACTAGCACCGTTGATGTGCAAGTATGTCAAGTGGTTGACTAAGCCAAAATTGCATTGACTTTAATTAGTTCAAAACTAGATTTGCCAAAATGAGGTCATAGATTTTCAAAACACAAAATTTTTGAAAAATCACTATGTCGAAAAAAACTCACTTCAAATCTATTCCAAAAAAATTTACTCCAAAAATGATAATATTTTGCTTGTTATTGAATCTTAAAGGAATTTTGAAATTTTCCTTTCAAAATTTATAAAAAAAAAATTCGTGATAGCATTGGTGAATCTAATTGGATGAAATCAACAACTCTCAGTCTACGACTTTTAATTGTATGTCAATTCCAAATTATGCTTCCAAATAGCACTTTATGATGATTTTTCTCAAGTCGAAAATTTTGGTGATGAATCAAGACGCTCTAGGGTTAAACTACAAAGTGATTCAAACCAGAATATAAATGCTTTGGTGAAGAAGAAAATAATAAAAATGACTCATTGTGTCTGCAAAATGGATTTGAAATGTCAAAAAATAGTGAAAATAGTAGCAAAAAATCACATCTATGGATGCTTCTCAATCACTTATAGCGTCTTGGATGGATTTGAAAATTTAACCACACAAACTAGATTGGTAAGAGCAATGTATTCAAACAAAAATTATTGAAAAGGGATCATCTATGAAGAAATTATGAGCCGTCAAAGTTCACTGAAATGCAAAAATTTCTGGATTTTGAACTTTGAATTGCTCCCAAACATTCAAAACAACTTCAATTGGCATGAAACTTTTACCACAATAACAAGACCTTCATGGGAACAAAACCCAACAAATTTGATTGAAAACAAACATTTGATGAGAAAGTTACAAGCCCCCAAAGTTAATTTGTATTGATTTGAAAATTTGGCCACCAAAACTAAACTAATATCCTAAATTTTTCCAACAAGTTTGGTTGAATTTGGACGTTGAATGCAAAAGTTACAAGCCCCCAAAGTTGCAGCCATTAGAATGCAGTGTGAACTCAAATTGAACCTTTAAACTTCGAATGGCTTTCAAAAACTCAATACATCTTGGATTGATCTAAAAATTTTACCGATGAAACTAGACTAATATGTGCAACTTTTAGAACAATTTTTATTGAATTTGGACATGGGATGCAAAAGATACTGAACTTTGAATTTGATTGGCAGACTTTGTGAGGACACTTTTCGTCCCCTTTGTCGATGAGGGGTTAAGTGGTCGGCAATAGGTGATCATCCCCTGCGGCCCGGCCCCAAACACATGAAACAAAATATAAGTGCCTGATCCCATTGGTGCGCCTCCCATTGGTTTGGTGTGGGCGGCAGGATCTTGCCCAAACCGACATTCTTGATGCGCGCTGGCCCCCCAAGAGCGCGACCCGAGTCCGTCCGATACCGGGCCCGTTAAAAGCCCCGCCTGCGAGTGCCGGGGTGACTCGAAGCTGGCAGTAGCATAATGAAGGCTGTCGCTACCTGTCCGGTGCTGACAGGCACGGCACACAGTGCATAATTAGAGGCCTCGCAGAGGATTAGGGAGAGTRCAGGGTAGGCCCAGGAACGGGTGACACCTAGCTGCCAGGTGTCGAGCGCGGACGAAGGGAAGGCCCACGGCGATAGGRACCATATAAGGACCTCGTTCACGTTCATCATTTGCATGCTTTCATTCGCCTTCATTTCAAAGTTTGTACTGTGCAATCGGACAGCTCTCCACCTGCCCCCTCACTCCTTTCTTTCGGTGCTCCGCCACTCCCACCCTCCCCCTTCTCAGCTGTTCTCCCGCCCTGCTCGCCATCGCCGCCAGCACCTCTAAGTTGACCTCCCTTGAAGGAAGCGCGTTCTTCCGAGCCTCGAAAAGTCGAAAACGGTGGAGTTTGGRACTCTATTGCGACGAGTAAAGAATGTAAGTGACGRAAGAGYGTGAGAGCTTGTGTGTACTGGATTGTGCTGTCATGGCGAGTGCGATCCGAGGGGTTMAGAAGACGAGGTTGCTGTTCTTGATGTTTTCTTGATCGAATCCGTGTCTTGTCTCTTGATTTCCTGTTGCTACCGGTCTTTTTGAGTGCTTGAATGGAGGAACAATGAATAATTAAGTGTGAAGGGAGATAGAGAGGGAACCTTGATTGTATTGAACTGCCGTTTGTAGTTTCTTTAATCAGTAGCAGCTGGTGAGATGTGGTTTCTACTTGTTGGAATGTTAAGTAGACCAGTTAGATCTGGAATCAATTTATAGGGGCTACTGAAAGGAGTCCACGATGTTACATGTTTTGTAACAGTTCCTTGAAGTGAGTTTCGAGTTCACTGGGTTGTAATGCTGTATGTGCTTGTCGGGTACCAAATCATTGGTGGCTGCTGGCTTTTCTTGCTTGAGTATTTCATATTTTGTGTCATGGATAGTGCTCGCATAACCGAAGTCCTGTCGCTATAGGTTTATAGGCTTTTAATGTCCGGCTCATAGTCCTACCGTGCGAAGCCGGCCACTGGCGCTAATACCGAGTATGAAGCTGATCTTTATTTAAGCTTTGTAAATTTTTTAACAGTCTAGGAACGATCAATTGACACTGTTGCTCTTTGGTGACATGTTTTAGTTTCCCGGCAAGAAAATGTGAGCCGGACRAGTCAGTGAGAAGTGCAACTACTTGCCCTGTCTTTGGATATTGTGTAAATTACAATTGAGATTTTCAGGCATGTCGAAGCWGATAAGGTCAWGCGAATCTGTCAAATAACGTAGCTGATGGTTATTTTACTATCTTTGTGCTTCTGCAGTTCGTTTAATTTATGATTTTCACGAAACCTTGAGGAGATATCTGTTGAAGCGGATCACAAGATTCTGGTTTAACGAAATATAATATTCGCAGCCCGCTCTGCTCGTTGACGTCAACAATCAAATATGGCACGATCAATAGATCCGCTTGTTGTAGGAAAGGTGATAGGAGATGTTATTGATACGTTCGTACCAAGCGTGGATATGGCTATTCACTATTCAACTCGGCAGGTAGGATATCACCTCCTTGGTTTATTCTAGCATTTTGAAATGCCTTGTATCCGAAGGGTCCTGAGTATTGAAGGTTCAGAATCTGACTTTCAGCTTCGTTGCAAACCTTATAATTTTGGATGGAATATGTAGGTGACCAATGGATGCCAAATGAARCCATCTGCTACAGCTCAGGCGCCAGAAATTCAATTATCTGATAGCAGYGGAGGCAACAATTTTTATACACTGGTGTTGTAGCATTTCTGCCTTCTATTGCTTAGTTTTTTCTGATTATTATTGCCAATTAGGTAGCATGTTAAACTAATCGCAGCTAATTCAGAGTTTGTTGTTCTATGTATTGGAAACTTTGTTTGTAGTGTAAAAATTSTGTTTAATTTTCTATTTGAATGTGGTTAGGTCTCTGATAGCGCGTAAAGACTATGTGAAATGTTATCTATTGAACAATTTTTTTTGAAGTTTGTGTTTAGTTGAGCTTTACCTGTGCACTTACTAGGTTTATGTCTTTTCACGGTTTGACTCAGCGGTCTATATCCTTTCCATGGTTTTGTTGCAGTTGTTAACTCCACCTTGTCATTCTTTGTATGTTGGTCAGGTTATGACAGATCCAGATGCACCGAGCCCTAGTGAACCATCTTTGCGTGAATGGCTCCACTGGTAATTGAGATATACCTTTCTTAAAAATGAGTTCTGGAAATATTCATTAACATAAACACAAAAAGACATGTACATATGTATGTGGTAGATTATATAACTATGCATGTTTGCAAGTGTAATTCGGTATGAATATTGTGTCCCACGGTTTTAGGACATACTATTAATCAATAGYAGTTTCAGTTTGCATCCTGACTGTGCTCAAGGGTCTGTTGGATACACTGATTTATTGTATCAATATAACCAGGATTGTGACTGATATACCTGGAAACAGCGGWGGCTCAGAGTCGTCGACTGGTGAGTTCTGATCTAGACGACTCAATTCACATTAACTACAGTGTTGGTCATTCACGTTTCTTGTACTGTCGTACCTGTAAATTTCTATTATTGAGCTGTTGCTGTCCGATATTAACCGCTGCAAACTTTCTGAACTTACATTTCATTATGATTTTTAAATGGTATGGATTATGGACTATTAAAATCTGGCGTTTGTGTAGGGTTTTCGTGGATAAATAAACAAGTAGCACCTGCAACCAGCTCTGGGAGAGAGTTAGTGGCATATATGGGTCCCCGCCCTCCAATAGGTATTCACAGATATATATTTGTATTATTCAAGCAGCCTTCAAGTCCGTTTCTCATTTCCCCGCCTACAGTTCGCAACAACTTCAGTACACGCAATTTTGCCGCACATTATGGCTTGGGTCTTCCTGTGGCAGCCACATATTGCAATGCCCAAAAAGAACCTGGYAGTCGACGTCGCTGAAATGGATATACTTTGTCGGCCACCGTGGCGGATTGTTGTATACTCTTGGCTGGATGTACAGAGGTATTCGTATATGATGCTCAAATTAAGGTAGCCGCACCTATCACCAGCTGCTTAATAGAAAGCATTTACTCTCAGTGTTCATAGAATTATTCCACTAGCCAGCCATTACGTTGCACTCTCATGGTTATAGTTGCGCCTACCTTATATCCAGGTAATTACTTCTGTACAAAATTCATTGTACTGTTAAATTTGTTGCAGATTCTTGTCACGGAGAATCTGGCAAGGATGTTTAGAGTATTCATTTTAATGACCAAATTAATAATACTCACAATTTTGTGACATGGAGAATTTGAGTTTAACATTGTATATTAAAATATTTTGAATACTTTCAACAATTTTATTTTGGCAATACTATACAACATTATCTATCAATGTCTATATTTCACTGTTACATATTGAATTTTTGTATATTACATCAACAGTATTGTATGCTTCAAATATGTTTGCACCTGCTGTTACAGAGTATGTTTGCAATGTGAATGTAATTGAAAAGTGATATTTCCATTGTTACTGAAGCTTTTAGGAACAAATTTAAACACACTTTACTGTGACAGTGCTGTTTTTGAAAGACAACATAAACACTACTTCAAATTACGAATCCTTCATGTTAAATAATTGCAACTACAAATCAATTTGTGAAAATGCATCAGTAAGATACATGAACAGTTTTTGGGATAGTCAATTACTACCACTTTTTGGTACATTTGAGTTATTTGTAATGTACCCACTTTGGGCATGACTTTTTTTGAAGTTGAGAAGGCAACTATAGTTGAACTGTCAAACTTTTTTGCAAGATACTTATGTCAGGCGACTTCAAATGTGGGGACCAAACTGTTTTAGGCACCATTTTGATGGAAATATAAGTTTCATACCCACTTTTATTTCACAAAACTCATGGGTTTAAACCCCGGTTTAGTGTACTTTATGAATAACTCAATTGTGTAAAAACAATGTACCGAAAAGTTCAGATTGGATTATTTTTCATAACCCCTCCAACTTGAATGGGGGTAAGAAAATAAGCCAATGAGAAAATAATTTGGAAACTCTAGTATCCCCCTCTTATATTCTTCAAAGCATAATTTACATGACAATTGTTGTGGGTTAATTGGTTATCATATTCATTTTGTATTTGTATCCGCACAGTATCCTAGTATTCATGTTCCAATATTCGTATCCCAATATTTGTATTCTAGTATATGTATCCCAATATTTGTATTCCAATATTTGTATCCCAATATTCGTATCCCAATATTTGTATCAAGATCAACGGCAAGGAGGAGGTGGGGTGGGGGGTGGGGGTAATTTTTAAGAAAAAAATCTACGGCCTATGATTTTTTGGAGAGAGGGGGCGACTAATGCAAACCAGGAGGGGGGACCTCTTTTTGGTACATTGCATTGTGGTATTTAACCCCAAAGTGACATTCGATTTTTAGGGTTCAAAAACATCATTGCTTTTGAAGCTGTACGAATTCAAATGTCTTCAAGTTATACAAATCTCAACCGTACAATCTTGTAGTGTATATGTTGTAGATGACATGTACAAAATTTGAAGTCATTTGGCCACATAGATTGCAAGATCATAATGTTTTAGTGTTGAAAATGGATGCTGAAATTTTCTCCAAAACATATTTGGAGCTGAAATTTTTTAGCATAAAAAATCTGATTTTGAAAATGATTGTCTGTGATTTTTCAATTCAAGATTGTGTAGAAGGGTGTCCATTGCAATCTTGACTTTCCATAGTGTTGAGGGCGCTTGAAAATGTGCCTCAAATACACAAGAGCTTGGAGTAAACATCATATTATAAATTCATTTAACCCTTGAACGACGAGGGGGGGACCATGGAAACTATCAATTTCTAAAATCGTGGGAATCATTGGCCAAAAAAATTCCAAAAACAATTGTTGGAAGTCAAAGCACTGAGAAAATCTTCCCTTTCCACCACAAATTATGAGGATGGATAGTTGCATTTTTGTCCTACATAGAAAGATGCTCTCTCATTCATCGACCAAGACATGGCTTCGGCATCGTTTAGGGGTTAAAAAAATCTAAAGTAGATTTTGAGAAGCCTTAAATTGATTGGTGTTATGCATGTTAGGCCCTTTAATCTCATATTCTTTTAGCCCCAATTTTTAAAATTTGACGTGTAAAAAGAGGATAGAAAGAGTTCAAATCACTTTTACAATTTTAATACCCTCATGATCAAGCATTATAATCTTTCAATCCATAAGTAATGTTTTTGTGTTTTCTTTCCTACATATGATCTCTAATATGTCTAAAATACATGAATTTGTACTATTATAATTCACAAAGAATTGATACAACTTATCAAAATGTTGGCTTTATGTTCAATTTAGAGCAAAATCCAACTCTTAAAAGCCTTGGGCATTACAGGGTTAAGTTTACTCTTGTAAATAAAACAATAATGCTTGAATTAGTAAAATCAACATTAGAATAACCGTTTAAGGCCTCCATCTTTTTTAATTAGTGCACATTTTGCATATATCTATATACTAATGTGAAACTTATCTAAGTTTTACAAATTTATAATAAAAAAAGATTTTTTATGAAACTAATGTTTTTTTAACAATTTCCTAAAAACATTTAGGCTTGTTGTTCAATTACCAAGAAATTGTTTAGGTATAATAAATTGTCTACATATTATTGTCTATGAATATTTGATGTTGCAATTGGAGTTACGTTGTTGTTTCCTACTATAACTTTTGAATCCCAAGTCTTGAAAAAATGAAACAATTAATAGACATGTCTAACTTTATGGTGCTTGCATCCTATAATCATTCAAATATAAAAAAGTTGTTTGATGTTTTAATATTCAATTTTTAGAATTTGTCACAACTACAAGTTTAGGGGTTCTTACTAAGTAGAGGATCTTGGATTGAATGATATGGAGCACAAGTTCACATGGTCTATTTGCATAGTATTTTCATGTAAAATTATATGTCTTCAACATCACAACAAACAAGAATGCCAATGGTGCAATTTTTGAACATTGAAGATGATTTCAACATAAATCTCGTCCTCAAATCTCATCACCACCAATTCTTCGTGAATGGACAATTTTTAGTTTTTTTTGTAAAGGGTTTCTTCTTTTCCAAATTTTTTGAACGTCTACCCCTTTTAAACCTTCAATAGTGAAATGAAAACTTAGACTTCACTTTTGATCACTTGGAATTCCAATGAGAGATTTAATATAATAGCTCTTGAAGGTTCCAAAAAATGCCACCTCCTCAAATAAACCTACAAATCTATTTTTTGGAACATTTTCCTATCCACCATCTTTTCTCTTGTTCATAGTCCTCTTGCTCTTGAACGTCAACAAGTTAAACGTGAAATAACCATCTTGTTAGTCGTGTACTTCTTCTAGCTTTGAAATCTAAAGCTAACCAATAAATCCTTTGTTGTACACTTGTGTCAAATGGTTTCTTGTGAACTCCCCAATAGTCAATATAACTCAACTTTGGAGGTATCTTTCACCTAAAATTAGAATATGTACATTATTGACGAAAAATTATTTCACATTTCACTTGTTGACCTTGAAGAGCAAGTGGACTAGGAAAGAGAGAGAAGATGGAGGATAGGAAAATGTTTCAAAAAATGAAATTTCTAGGCTTGTTTTGATGAGGTGGCACTTACTTGGAGAATTCAACAGCTATTATATTAAATCTGTGATTGGAGTTCCAAGTGATCAAAAGTGAAGTCTAAGTTTTCATTTCACCATTGACGGTTCAAAAGGGCTAGACCTTTCAAGTTTTTGGAAAATTGAAGATACACATTTATTACATCACAAGCACCCCTCGCATCCTCACGAGCTATAGATTTGTTCTACGTTGCCAACAATGGGTCGGTGATAGTTTTTGTTACATTAATACTTTCTTAATCATGACGAGTACAACAAAGCACACGGGTGGATTCCTGGTTCATGACTAACCATGCCATGTTGGAGACTAAGGTTCGATCCCTCGCAGTGCGCTTGAAACACCTCCAACGTATTACGGGGTGGATTCAAGTTCCCTTGATCCAATTGTGGGTTTGAGGATACTTAAATCCACCTCGGTATACGTGGGATGACTTTTTAGACAATCCTTTTTTATGAGTTTGATTTTTTTATTATGATTTTGGATATATTCCTAAAGAGCATTTTCTTGGCCTTTGTTCACCATGCTTTTGTTGATATTTAATAATTTATATGACACGAACTTCCAATTGGAAAACAACAAGGTTTTTTAAGGCCTCCAAAGGTCTCATCTATGTTGGTACTTTAGACACGATTTCACCTAATTTAGAGTGTCATTGTACATCATTCTTAAAATATAGCCTATATAGCCCATGTCGTTAAGATAATCTGCAAATCTTATTCATATATGTTCATAAGTTGTAGACACAATAAGAAAAAGCCTAAAAGACGCCTAGCTATGTTTGGATCTAATCAAAAATATGTACAGCTCAATTATAGCTTGTAGCTTGTTAGGAAGCCTTAAAAAACCTTGTTGTTTTCCAATTGGAAGTTTGTGTCATATAAATTATTAATTATCTACAAAAGCATGGTGAACAAAGGCCAAGTAAGTGCTCTTTAGGAATATAACCAAAATCATAATAAAAAAATCAAACTCATAAAAAAGGATTGTCTAAAAAGTCATCCCACGTATACCGAGGTGGATTTAAGTATCCTCAAACCCACAATTGGATCAAGGGAACTTGAATCCACCCCGTAATACGTTGGAGGTGTTTCAAGCGCACTGCGAGGGATCGAACCTTAGTCTCCAACATGGCATGGTTAGTCATGAACCAGGAATCCACCCGTGTGCTTTGTTGTACTCGTCATGATTAAGAAAGTATTAATGTAACAAAAACTATCACCGACCCATTGTTGGCAACGTAGAACAAATCTATAGCTCGTGAGGATGCGAGGGGTGCTTGTGATGTAATAAATGTGTATCTTCAATTTTCCAAAAACTTGAAAGGTCTAGCCCTTYTGAACCGTCAATGGTGAAATGAAAACTTAGACTTCACTTTTGATCACTTGGAACTCCAATCACAGATTTAATATAATAGCTGTTGAATTCTCCAAGTAAGTGCCACCTCATCAAAACAAGCCTAGAAATTTCATTTTTTGAAACATTTTCCTATCCTCCATCTTCTCTCTCTTTCCTAGTCCACTTGCTCTTCAAGGTCAACAAGTGAAATGTGAAATAATTTTTCGTCAATAATGTACATATTCTAATTTTAGGTGAAAGATACCTCCAAAGTTGAGTTATATTGACTATTGGGGAGTTCACAAGAAACCATTTGACACAAGTGTACAACAAAGGATTTATTGGTTAGCTTTAGTTTATAATGATTGTATCAGAAGTTGATGATTGATCTGACCTATTTTATTTTATTTGAATGTCATGTATTAAATACATCACCAGAAAAAGACTTTAAATTTTTGTTGTTTTTAGTTGTTTTTAGTTCACTTTGAAAAGTAGCTTTCACAAATTGGAAATTGATTTATATTAGTTTATTTTTAGAGGTAGAAATATAGTGTGAGGAATGTACATTACATGAACGCCGATGTTGTGTACGTATCCAAGTGTATATTGATTATTGAATCATATGAAGCATTATAGCATTGTGACAATAAGTCATGTTGTATTTAAAATTGTGTGATATTGTAGAAGTCATAAGTGTGTCTTGAAATTTATATCCTAACATGGTAAAATCTATTTATTCCATTTGTTTAAATCCTTATTTGGCATACATGAATGCCTTTAATATTAATAAATATAATGAATTTTGTATTGCAATTTCTACTTATTAATTGTTGATAGTATCGATTGATGTTTTTTCACATTAATTACTAGAGGTATACTAGAATGTCATTGTTACCCCCTAGAGTTCCTTGACTATGTTTTCACTTTTCACTGAAAATGCTCCACAATTGCCACTTTTAGTATAAGTACAATTTTTTTGAAAAAGACATTTAAAAAAAATGGAATTAGGATCTTGTAGTATTTAGAATTGAGAACATGTGCTAAAAATCTCAAAAATCCCCACTACGTGGATTGCAAGTTATAAGCATTCAAATTCATTGAAATCATTTTTTTGGCGCTTCAAAAAACATGGTAGGGTGATTGCAAGAAACACCTGTTGATTTTGTTGCGTTTGGCTGATTTTTTCGGGAGTACTTTAAAATTAGAAAATTAATTTTAAAATTTTTAAAAAGATATGACTAATGTATATACCTTTAAGAAGAACATACCCTAGGAAGGAAAAGTGTAGGAAAATTCTCTAAGTAGGAGAACTTGAAAAGTGCCAAGTCTCAAGAAAATACATACTTTGATATTTTAATTAGTAAAAAATAGCATAAAATTTCCAAAAATAAAATAAAAATTGGMCATTTGAAAAATCTTTATGTAGATGTCTAGTCATAAAAAAAATCCACCAAAATCATTTTTCATTATTCAAAAATTCATTGCAAATGGTGCTCACTTTAGGCCAATCTAGAACTCACTTGCAATAGGCAATCAAAAATCCCTCTCCAGGAAAGTTGTATTTTCATATTATAAAGAACCCCACAAAGTTTCATTACCTAATTTTTCAAAAAAGGTACTCGATAGTACTAAAAACCACCAAAACTGCAAATAAAACATATTATCAAAATTCAATTTTGGTCACTTAAGTAATTTCATTAAAATTGAAAAAATTCAAGTTTATTTTCCATACCATCAAAAAGCTTGATTCCAAATTTCTTGCTCTATTGAGAACTTTTACAAAAGCTAAAGACAAAAACAACTTCTACACACAACGTGACTGTGACGCAAAATAGTACAAGTGTTTCTTGCAATCGCCCGGTAGCAATACTCACAAGCTCATTTTACTATGAAAAAATGTCCAAAATGRTKGTRMYTCTTTGDRTTCWTT
>VACF01000384.1:0-21540 GCA_006891605.1 Pleurozium schreberi | reverse complement strand
AGTTGKMWASAYKCTTGAAATTTTTTAATTCATTTGGAATTGTATAACATATAGGAAAAAAATAGTAAGTAGACAATRGTAGAGGATGATTCAAATTACTAAATTGTCAAGAATTTAATTACAAAATTGAAATATGCTCGTCTCAATGATGGAAAGCTTTTAATAAACAATATAAATCCTATAGTTACTGCCACTTTTTGGTACACTATGTAAAACAATATACCAAAAAGTTTCTGATTGGATTATTTTCCGTAATCCCTCCAATTTTATTGGAGGGGGGTATGAAAAATAATTCAATGAGAAAATAATTTGGAAACCCTAGTAACCCCTCCACTCTTATATATTTCAAAACATAACTTACATGACAATCGATATGGGTTGATTGGTTTTCATATTCTTTCCGTATTTGTATCCGTACTGTATCCATACCAATTGTCATATTTTAATATTCGTATCCCAATATTTGTATTCCAGTATATGTATCCCAATATTTGTATCCCAATATTCATATTCCAATATATGTATCCCAGTATTTGTATCCCAGTATTCGTATCCCAATATTTGTATCCAGATCAACGACAAGGAAGGGGAGGGGGAATTTTTAAGAAAAAAAATCAACGGCCTGTGATTTGTTGGAGAGAGGAGGGGACTAATGCCAACCGGGAAGTGGGACGCCTCTTTTTGGCACATTGCACATTGTAGCTTGCATTGGAAATGATGATTATAAATTGTAATCCCTTAATGCTCAAGGCCTGTGTAGAGCTTCTAGAAATTTGCTCCTAGTTAAACCAAAAAACAACATTTTGATAAATTGTATCAATTTTTTTGGATTATAACTAAACAAATTTAAAGTAGACATGATAGAGATTACATTAGAAAAGAAAACACAACAATATCACTTATGAGTTGAAAGATTATAATATTTAACCAAGAGGGTGTCAAGACTACAAAAAAATTTCAACCCTTTTTTTGCATGGTGAATCTAAAACTATCATCAATCAACATATATGAGGTTATAGGGCCTAGCATGTACAACCCCAATCAATTTATAGCTTCTCAAAAACTACTCTACATTTTTCTTAAATGAATTTTTTATGCCATTTTGTCTCCAAGATCTAGTGTATTTGAGGCTCATATCCAAGAGCCCTCAACACTAAGAAAAGTTAAGATTACACAAGGTATGCTTGCACAAAATCTTGAGTAGAAAAATCATAGTCATTTAATTTCCAGATCGGATTTTTGATGCTAAAGCTAGACCTTATTAGGCATCTACCAAAAATACAAACTACTAAAAATAACAACTTAGTTAGGTTTTCTTCATCTTCAAAGTTTTGATAACAACACATTTTGGTGCTTCGGGCATTTAGGGGTTAAGTGTACTTTGTGTGTGATTGCACCTAAATACAATTTCGACAATAAATGCAAAAACGAGTGAAAACAATTTCATTTAAATTTCTATTTTTTTAAACCTTGAACATTGCAACAAACATTTTGTGTCTGGTGAATGCTAGAGAATGAATCTCTGTAGGATAGAAGTGCAATTATTCATCCTCAAAATTTTGTATAGAAAGGAGAGACCTTCTACACGACTTTGACTTCCAATGAGTACTTTTGGATTTTTTTAAACTAGCGATGTTCACGATATCAAAATGAATGATTTCCACAATCACCACTCCGTCCTTCAAAGGTTAATGGGAGTATTAAACCCTAAGCCTTATCAACAAATATTATAAATGACCATATTTTCCTCCATTTAAATTAGCCCTAGGAGAGCCTTGGGGTGTCTCTATATGACTATATGGGAATTTCAAGCATTGCAACCATTTTTCCTCCATATTTCAAAACCGTAAAATTTAGAGCAATAAGGTGTAATAGCCTATGACCACTTAGATTTGCAAGCTTGGTACCTTGTTTAATGTGTTGATTGTTGTCTATATTTTTCAAAGAAAAAATTAGTTGAATTAAATGAAATGCAAGTAGTATCACATAAATTTGATAAGAACTAGAATGAATATGAATTTTCAACCAAATATATAAAAAATTGTTAGTAGGTGGGGGTCATAACCATTTTAATCCCTAACTGATTTTGACTATGTTTTCACCAAAAACACTCCAAAATTGCCATTTCTAATATAAGTTCCAAATTTTAGAAAAAAAAACATTTTCTGACACATGTAACCGTAGGATCATGTAGTATGCTGGTTTGAAAACATGTCGAAAAAATTCAAAATTTTCCACCATGTAGATAGCAAGATAAAGTAGAGGTACCCATAATCGATCAAATAAACAATTCTAGACATGATCTAGGGTAGTGAGCCTTTGCAAAGCAAATATGAGCAAAAGTGAATTGACATAAATAAAGGCGATTGCAAAAATTTGGTATTTTATCTTTTGAATTGAAATTACTATGAATTTTCAAAGGCAAAAGTTGGGTTTGACCCATGACCAACATGTAGAGTCGTCCAATTCTGATCATTTAAGAACTACTTTTCCGCTCATTGCTTCATACTTTCTTGCTCAGTTATGTGTCATGAACTTATTGGTCCAAGCCTTGTAAGAATAAAAAACACGCATTCCAAAGACAAAATGGAATTCCGTTCCACCCTTAGTAAGAAATGTGGCACCCTATTGATTGGTGATGGGGCACTGGTCAATAATGGGTACCTCTACCTTATTAGCGTTTGAATTGACAAAAATCTTTTTTTTGACCTTGCAAAAACCAGAGCACCTGCACTTTACAAGGTCATACTTGTATGAAAAAATGTCCAAAATGGTGATTACTCTTTGGATTTATTCTTCAAGGCAAGTTGGTTACATGCTTGAAAAATTTCAAATCATTTGGAATTGTACAACATAAGGTAGACTACTCTTAAAGCAACCATTTAAGAGCTGATTGCATCTTTTGCAAAGTTAAACTCCTTGGAAAAATTTCCAGTAAATTTTCATAGGAAAAAAAAGGAATTGGCATCTAACCCAAGTCGTTTCATATTTTTCGGACCTTCAAAGAATTAGTTACAATTTATCAAAGTTGTAATGCTATGGTCACTAAAAATGACCACCTCCTGAAATGTACACTGGTGGTACTTTGAAGAAAGCAAAATGTACCTCTGTATCATGATCACTTTTAGAGCATGGGCTCTTTCAGAGCAGACTACCTTATAGGAAAAAAATAGTAAGTAGAAAGAAGTAGAAGATGACTCAAAATACTAAATTGTAAACAATTTATTTATGGAATTGAAAAATGCTAATATCAATGGTTAAAATGCTGTAATAAACAGTTTTGAAATATTAAAAATTGAACTAAATAATGTATTTCAAACTTTTTTGTAGAGTAGAGATTCTGTAACTATCCGCAAACTACTTCAAACTAAAACTCCTGATAACTTTTGACTCAATGATCAAAATAGAATGATTCAAAGCTCTCTACTTAGACATAAACCGAAAGAATCAATTTTAAATTTTGAAATTTTGAAAAGGTAATTTTTAAAGAAGTTTTTTTTTGTTGCCTTGGCAACCCGCCAAGCAATGAAAACTACATATCATACAACAACTTTTGAATTGTGTAGTTAAAAGCTATGAAAATTGTTGGGCCTTAAAGGTACTCCTTGGAGAAATGTTGTGTGAAAATTTCAAAGAAAAAAAATAGAAACTTCATTCGTAGTGAGGTAAATTGCTACGTTGCCAAAAAACGCACTTTGAGCATTTAGGGGTTAAAGAGGTTTCAACTTACTAGTGACCTATTATCCTTATCTTGTTTGTTGAATGTTTTAGAAACACAAGTTGAACATCCTAAAAGCACTTTCTTTTATTGGCTAAAATTACAACTTATTTTGACAAATATGACTTCGCAAGTTTACCTAACCAACATTTATAGAACCACATGCTTATCAATCTTGAATTGTTCATAAATAAATGTGAACTTGAAGTAATTCTTTGACATTAGCATCTAATTACTTGTCCAAAGTACATGACTTACACACTTTGTGGAAATGGGTGGGAGATTGGCGTAGATGGGAGGGGCTTATAGATGGCGGAATTGGGTTAGTGATAGCATTAGGCTGGATGATTCGAGAGTGCAAGGACTTTGTATATTTTCAAATTTTTGAAGTAGAAGGTGCATTTATTACAAAAAAAACTTATTTTCAAGGGTTTTAATTATATTTACATATTCTACATTGAATACTGATAGAAAAATTGACTCACATAATTCATTTTAAAAAATGCATTGCCTTTGCAATGAAGAGTTTTAGAGCATGACCACCATTACACACTTTTGGTGTGACACTCTTCAAATGTGGATGAAAAGTGCCACGAGCTCTTTACAATATTGTCTTTACACTCATCCTAGCGTGTCAAGGAATGGCCCTTGAAATCTCTATTCATTCCAAGTGTAATTGTATTATCCTTTACCCTACTTGACGAGTGGTCATTCAATATTTATGAGTAGTGTTCGGTGAGCAAGGGTGAGATAAGGAAATTGAGGGCCCTCAAAAATAAGATGGAAAATTTGAGCGTGCTAAGTTTGGGAGAAACAATAGCCATGTTTGTAGTAAGCTAAGGTGACAACACCTAGAACCGTCAAATAAACAATTCACCGTAGTTGAAGGCACCTTTTCAAGAAAAAACTTTTTGAAGCATAAGCAATTGAATTGAATTTAAGCTGGTTTCAAAAAAAAATGAGGTGTGTAATTACAATGAATGTTCAAAGTGGAGCTCTTAGACTACTTGAATTGTCACATATACTTGTCGTCAAATTGAAATCTAGAAAATGAAGTCAACCAATTACAATTTAGTAATGGGAAGGTTTAATTGCATTTATGGAGACACTTTCAAAAGAAATCTACTTGTTGGATCCATGGATAGTGGTGTTGTTTTCGCCTTAACTTGTAAGGACGAGTCCATTTCCACTAATTTCAAGCCTCAATTGTGATTGCTTTGTTTACAATTGGATATGAGTGAAAAATTGAAAATTTGTTTTTTTGAAATGAAGTCATATATCTAGTATAAGTTGTATGTTTTCCAATTTTTTTTTGAAAAACTCGAAATTACTATAAATATTAAGAAAAAACAATGAATAAAATTCATATCAAATACAAAATTTACTAAAAAAATACGAAATTTTCATTATAGGGGTATATTATAAAGAGAACATCATGGTATAGATCAAATTTACCTAGTGACCCTAACATTAGAAAATCAACAAACCATGGTTATAAGCTCCAAGTTCATATTGCTATGAAACACTGAAATTTATGAATTTAAAAAAAAATTCCAATTAGAGTAGAATCTATACTTGATAAGCTTCATTTCATTAGTTGGATTCAAACTCACAAAACATCACTTTTATGGCTGAATTTCATATTAAGATTAAATAGCAAGAAATAGCCAAAATACACTCTGAAGATGACCTTTGGATTGAGTATCTTATTCTTTTAAAAAGTCAAGAAGATCATAATGAAGGATTCTCCATTACTATTCAATGAAAATGTAGTCAAGTACCTTCCAAATAAATAAATTGAATAAATTTTTTTTTTCCCATCCTACAATGCCAAGTGAAGTCATCCACATCGAACACTTAGTGGTTGCAGGAGCTATATAAGGTTAAGTTTGTTTTGACCTATACAACAAACAACTTTATGGAAATCCAGGCCCTTGTGAAGTCTTCAAATTCTTTGAAATGAATTTATTGGGTATAAGAGATCTCAATTGATTTTGTATTTTTCAAAAGATCATTCCATGTTCCTAATCATTCAACATAACTCACTTTTGTACACATGACAAAGGTGATATAGGCGATTTGTGTTTTATGAATGACTTTAGGGACCTTTGTTGGATAGATAAAGATAATTTTTTCTTCTATATTTTTTTAGTGAGTTGCTATTAAAAGTATTTTTAGGAAAAGGAGTATGGAAATTCCCTCATTGAGTTTTGATTATTGACTTTTCTTCRTAGAAGATGTTTGATCCACAAATTCCTTTTTATGTAATTTCTAAAACTAAATTATGACCCAAATGTAGTTGCCTTGTACATAGTTAATAGTGAAGTTGTTTTGAGAACTTGAGTATCAATAAATCAATTAATTGAAAGCCATAATTSAGTGTTCATTGAACTTTCTCTTGGATTATCCCTTAAGGCTTGGGGCCTTTTTAGGTTTAAAAACATCATTGCTTTTGAATTGTTATAGGTCTAAATGTCACTAAGCTATGGAAATCTCAACCATACAATCTTGTAGTGTACGTGTTGTAGATGACGTGGATCAAATTTGGAGTCATTTAGCCACCTAGATTGTAAGATTACAATGTTTTAGTATTGAAATAGGATGTTGAAATTTTCCTATAAACACATTTAGAGGTCAAATTTGATTTATAAACCTACTCAAATTAAAAACTGCAAACTATAAAGTGCTTCAAATCGAGTGCACAATCATATTGGTGGAAGAAATTATCATACAATTGACTCAATGTGTCTACAAAATGGATTTGAAATGTCTAAAAAAAATTGAAATAAACACATCTATGGCTGAACCTCCTACTAAAACGCTTCTCTATCACTCATAACTTCTTGGATTGTAATCCGGAAATGTGTGGATTTTGAACTTTGAATTACTCTCAAACATTCAAAACAACTTGGTTTGACATGAAAATCTTACCACAATAACTAGACTTCAAGGCAATCGTAAGACAACAAAGTTTATCGAAAAAGAAAATTTTATGAATGAGATACAAGCCCCCAAAGTTGCATCCATCAAAATGTAAAAAATGAGTGCATCTTGGATTGATCTCAAAATTTTACCACACAAACTAGAAGAGAGAGTGCACAATCCGCACATTGATATACAAAGTTGATTGAATTTGGGCATTGGATGCAAAAGTTACAACACTTCAAATTGGACTTGTAGTGTGTGAGGACACTTTTGGTCCCTTGGGATGTTTAGGGGTTGACCTTTGAAGGATGTTGAAGACTAGAAGAGTCCAAAGGATGTCTTCATTGTTCATTGGTTTAAAAATGAGAGCATTTTGGTGACTACTTTGGTCATGAGGGATTGCATCCTTTAACCCTTGAAGGAGAGACCAGTGGCCATGTAAATTATGGATTTTTGATACTGTAAAGTACAAGAAAAGATCTTCTCTTTCCACTCCTAATACCGAGGATGAAAAGTTGCAATTATATCCTACACAATTTGATTTTCTGTCATCCACAAGGCACAACACAAAACATCTACCCCAACCTTCAAAGGTTAAGGATTTAGCTCCCTTCCTCCTTTTATCAAATAGGTGTCCATTGGAGTGGCACCAATATCACTTCAAATGATTCGCTATGAATGGCTCCAAAGGTGCTTCAAACATGCACCTATTGAACACTTTGAAGTTTTTGTGACTTTGACTTCGAAAATTCACAAAAAAATACAAAATCTCTCCAAATTGAATGTTTAAAAAAAATTTATTAGTAGTTTTCATTTGTCTACAATGCGAAAATAACACCTAATTGAGATTTTCATTCCATCTACACACCAACTTAAATGAATGGTAATAGATGTTTCTACCTTAATCCTTAAATGCTTATTTGATCAATCTAAAGTGTAACTACCTATTACGTCGGTAGTTACCTTAACTAATAACAACATGAAGTCCAAGACAAAGCTGGCCTGCCTGAGGTATTGAATGATTGTGACAATAAAATATTTTGCTGCAAGCAAAATGTGACATTAGAGAAGCTCTTAGAGCCGCACTATGATTAAGGCCTAGAATCCATTTCTAACTTCTGAAACACCATATTATCAAGTTTGTATGCAGCTTTTTAAGACATAACATACTGCGATACCGACAGTCCAAAGAAAGTCTTGACTTGGGCACACCTGTTCCCTTTGAAAGGTTTGAGGGACCAAATGAATAATATTAGTTAGAGATTAGAGAGGGTGTTCTGAGAGTCCATTGATGAAAAAACAATTTAGAGGAACAGCAATGCCAGAACTCATCTGCAAATAAATCCTGCAATCATGGACACTGAAGAATATTTTAAATCACTGAGAAGCAGTGGAGGAACTCGACTGCCGGGCTTGACTCCCCCCCTCATATTGCTGCCGTATACGTTCATATCTTTCCAACTCAGAAAGAGAAAGAGATGGCGTGATCTCTTGCAGTGCCTGTCAAACAAACGAGGCGCAACATCAGTGGCACAACTCACCATGATTCAGAGATTGGGCGTAAAGCGTCTGTAGGTGGCTTTTTAAGTCTGGCTTAAAAGTTTACCGATCACAAGGAGTTCAGATATCAAACATATCGAAATTATTTCTCGGTCAAATGACTTCTAAAGTAACCACTTTAGGAGATGGAATATTTAATGGTTTTTTACCTGGAGAAAAGATTGAATTCAACCAAGACTGGATCAACTAAGACTTCAACAAGAACAAAAATTAATCATGCCCATATCGTACTCTGAAACAAACAAACAAACAAACAAACAAACAAACAAACAAACAGCTATACCTTGAGAAAATCATCTTGCTTTACTTCGATAGTGTCGTCGTCATTTGCTTCATATCCACTATCCCTTGCACCTTTAACATCGGACATGTTCAGTTTGCCAAGGAACAGATGGTGACGGAAACCACCTTGTGCCTACTCAAAGAATCACTTTGGCGTGTTCTGAGGGACAAGAGCCACCGGCAAGTTATTAGGTGGCAGAGAAAACTGAACAAAATCCAACCTTTTGAAAAATATCCCGCACATTCTTCTCAGACTCTCCGATGTACATGTTGATGAGCTCAGGGCCTTTGACGCTGAGAAAGTTCAATGAGCACTCAGTTGCAACCGCCTTGGCTAGTAGCGTCTGCAACACAAATGTAATGTTATTTRGTTCGCTTCAACCACAACCAAACTGTACTAGTGCTGAT
The DNA here is from genome assembly GCA_006891605.1 of Pleurozium schreberi. Lineage (NCBI taxonomy): Eukaryota > Viridiplantae > Streptophyta > Bryopsida > Hypnales > Hylocomiaceae > Pleurozium > Pleurozium schreberi. Next base: position 12,647 of record VACF01000384.1, on the reverse strand, counting down.
TATTTCAGTTAAACTACTCCATCAATTCGAAAAAGGTGGAACAGACGGCATGGATAAATGCCATAACACTATCATGTACCTTTCCAGTTCCAGGTGGTCCATACAATAAAACGCCTGAGCGTTTTCGGAGACCACTTGCAAAGAGCTCACGGTGCATCAATGGTAACTGCACAATTAAACGTTTCCAGGAAAATTACTTGCACATCAGCAAAACTAGAATGGAGTAAAAGCAGAACAAACTAACAAAGACTATTGGAAACTTCACATCACATCAGAAGTGATGCGACAGCTAGTGTCCATTTGGCAGAAAGGTGTAGGAAGCAGCACCTGCACAGTCTCGAGGATGGACTTTTTCACATCCTCAAGGCCCCCAACATCTTCCCATTTCACATTTGGCACCTGTAAATGCCCATGTCAGCATGTGTAAGGGAGAAACGAATAGGCTTCCTTTAGCAGCCAAATGGATGAGTAACCGCTTGTTTTAGAAATTAAATGTCTTTACTGTTATCTCAGTCTAAATTTGACTGTCCACAAAAATTCCCCTAGGGGTCAGATCAATCAGAAACGTGCACGCAAGCACCTTTAGTTAGCAATTCAACAGGTGCTTGTACTAAATTAATTATAGGGAAGCACGTGCACCTTTGGAGTACCGATGGCAGAAGCAGTTCGTTTCTTAAGTCTGTCAAATGCTTCTTGGACATCCTCAGTTTCAATGGTAGTGCTACTCGGATCAATGGAATTGCTTCCTTTCCAACGGTAATTGCATTCTGTTAACGATTGAAATTCATGTAAGCACAGTTTTGAAAATCGTCATGCCCTCCACAGCCAAGTGAAATAGTAAGTTAAGTGCARTAGCGCAAAGAGGCTTATGATCAAGCGCCAAAASAGCTTGCTCAAAGACCCTTYTATACATAACTCTTTAATAGCTGGATTTATTTCACAATTCAGCACATTAGATGAGAATCGGATAGTCAACAATACCATCAGCAATAATCCCATCCAATTGAGACTGWTCGCCTTCATCGTCACTGTGATTGCCATTCTCTACTACCGGCTTAGAATGCCTGTTCTCGTCCTCTTTATTTGTTTTCATAAGCCGATTAACAGCATTCGCTCCTGCRTCAGCAGCCAGTGCCCGGAGATCCCGTGGTGTTGATCCTGACGTTTGAGATGCTATAGATTTAATGAGAGACCTCAATTTTGCATCCTAGAAACAAAGAGGACCAAAATAGAACAATCAGAATTCACAATTTAGATGCAAGAGAACCAGCTCCATCAAGTTCAAGTAAMTTTGGCCTTCATGCACACAAAGAACAGCATAATGATATTCCACAAGTTCTTTTGTAAGACAAATTACGACTTCTGCCAACAGAGAATGCAAGTTCAGACCTTCTGTTCAGAAACCAGCTGAAGATCAGTTGACAAAGGAGTAACTTCCTGGGTAATTCCAAGGAAGTGATAGAGCAATGATAAACGTCGGGATTCATCCGGACCTTCAACTTCAACTGTATGGGTGAAGCACCGGCGAAGAGCAGGCTTCAAATCATCTTTGCTCTCCGCTGCCCCGACAAGCAATACCAAACCAGGTGTAGGTACTCTGTTTTGAATTCTAAACTGCACCTCAGWAGCATCCACCCGTTAAAAATCATTCGGAACCTGCTCAAAGTTCAATTAGACGCTATATGCGAACAGGTCTGGACCTATTRGTCTTGTCAAAAATGATCTTCAAACTCGAAACTTTACACAATAAATAATCTCGCTACATGTTTATAGGATAGGACTTAATGACTAGAGCACTTCTAATTTCACATTCAAGAAAAAAAATTGTGCACATAGTTCATCAGCAACAAGAGACAGATTGCAAGTGAAGCGGTTATATACCTTGAAACCTTGAGCCAASGTCAACTGATCTTCACTTTTGGATGAAGTATTTGAGAGCATGTCCGAGATGGCTGATCCATTCTCATAATCGTAACGTGAGTCAAGATCTTCCTCTTGGTCATCTTCTAAGTGAGCATGTATGCCTTCACGAAGTGCAGCCCCTATCAGCGATATAGTCTTCTGCTGATCCTGACCTCCACCAGCTAAGGACTTCGTCAAAGCCCCAAATCGCCTCAACAAAAGGACAGCTGGAGCATATCTAGGAGCATACGAATCACACCAGCCAGGAACGATTAGAAACATTCAGATGAATCTTGAAAAGACTCATGTAATAATGAAAGACCRTGCATGAAATTTACAAACGAGTGCATCTTACCTGCGAGCAGTCTCAAAAGCATCAGCTATGGCAGTGGCCGTTTTGTGTTCGGTAGCACCCAGAAGATCAAAACAATTGACCTCTACGACATGCAGGCCCAACTCTTCAGCCGCCATCTTTACAACCGTTCGTTTCCCAATTCCTGAAAAAGTCAAATGTGAAGTTCGTACCGATAATTAACGGCAAAACCTCCGAAATATCTTAAAATATGCTCTCTGAGTCATTTTGAGCATGTGGACAGCAATGTATGCAGAACTGACTTCTTACTATGAATAAAAGGGATARGACACGTAACTAAGTTGAAAACCAATCACGTGGCATCACTTCTRTCATTTAAGGAGCTGAAGATCGTCCAAAAGAAGCATCAAATGAACCTTTATTGAAAGCAATACCGTATAYAATATAATATCATGCGCCAAGACTTCGACCAAAAACTTGGCAGAGTCCAACCCATTCACTTGCAGCGAAGTTGCAGGCATTCACATGTTTGCACAGTTTGCACCTTAAGACAGTTTGGCAACGACAGTGGAGTCCCACAGCATTTAAAAGTATTTTAAGGGAGTAAAAGAGGAGGCTTGCACCTGTTGGCCCATGAAATAGTACTGCAGTGCGAAGGCTTAACCGAGATGCTTGAGGATGTATACAAGGAGCCAACAAAGACGTCAATTTCTGTACCTCGGGGGGTATAGGAAATCCGGTTAGACCTGAGCAGAGAGGTTTTCTTGAACCCATCCATTGCGAGAAGCCCAGAATATCCGGTGGCAACAATGAAGGCTCGGCACCACCTAGTACAAGAGCTGTTTTGTGCCTATTTACAAGGGATGAAAGTGCTGGCGCAGGCTCCAGTCCCAAGACCTATAAAAAAAAATTCACGTTAGCATACAACATACATTAGTGTGCACTATAGGGAAACGAACAAAATAATCGARATACATACACGCTAAAATGCGAAGCCTGAGGTTGCTTCCTAAATAAACATCCCTTCAACATTAACAACCAGAGACCAGTTGCCAATATCATCTGCATGGAAAATCCAGAGCGCTCGTATGCAGATAACTCTTGCATAAAAAAGGACTTTCTGGCATACCGGTATTCATTGTCAAACATGTTGCATAGTATAACTATAGCACAGGGGACTGTGGGAGGCACCTTGAAGTGCATCAGCTCCTCTCGCACGGTGTAGACATCCCCAAACGAGGCATGTAAGGATGGATCAGGAGGTGGAACCCTTATCGACAAAATATCGCCTTCAGCCAACAACCTGTCACCTTCAAAATAATTTGCCAGCGCTGCATCAATCCTCGCCTGCCGATCTTTCTTGGAGGCTGCTCGATAGTCTTTCTGTTTACTAAGATTTGTTGCCAATGCAGGAGCCCGAATGTGTGCAATCCGTACATGAGCGGCATACTGCATGATCCCCTGTGAAATTTTCTGTACAGAATGAKGAGGAGGGCTCTTCGATATGTTTCCTCCACTAGAAACTGGAAGTGGATAAACTTCTAAAATTGGTCTATTACAAAGGAATTGATCACCGTAATCAGGAGAAGAAATTTCAGCATCAGAGGATCCCTTTCTAATTAGCATGTCCAACCATGCTACATGTAARCCTATATTGAATGCCAGAGGTGGAGACAGATATGCAACTTGAGGGTTAACGGCTACTGTCTTCATAGAAATCATGTAAGTGGGGAAATAGGTCACATCTTTCATCGTTTTGTGCAAATCTTCAGGACAGTTTCCATCCCAATCACTCTTCGCAGAAGACTGTATCTCTGGGGGGTCGAGGACGATGACTCGGGCTGGCCTTCCAACATTGGTTATCACATTCCTGACTAATACCTGCTTGATGAAACTCCACCCAAATATTTATCAAGAATCTGACGGCACAAAATTTGAAAGARAACGAAGAACACAAAAAACCCTGAAAACGACAGCTTAACTCAAGAAGCTAATGTGTAAACTATATGCTACATCCTTCACCGCTAAGGTAGTACACAAAAGACGACACATACTGCGGGGTGTTACAATTGCAGTGGGTGAAAGGCTAATGTGGCCCACAACAATTGCATCCAAGGACGTTGTTCGCTACTTCGCAGCTTCCAAGGGGGTCAAATGCGCTCTACTAAATTTATTACTGAGTCCCATTCGCTAATACCGCGATCCATGCGAGAAACACTTCCAAAATCCTTAACCATCACGATTACTTTCAAAGCGCAACGTTCTAAGTGATCGGATCAACGAGACCAAATCAACAAAAAAACAAAATTTTCTATTAGTGCATTCAAAGAACTATATTTCTACTCACTGCTTCCTACTTTCTTACTCACTACTTTGAGATATGTGTCATGAACTTTTAGTTCCAACTTTGAAAAGGAGAAAAAAAAACATTCTAGCTTTTGGTTGGAAATAAGTCAATCTATATGTTGGCTATCGGGTGTTGGTCAGTTATGGGTGGTTCTACCCTATCCTACTTCACATGAAGGTCTAACTTGCATCAAATTTCCATGTCAGATTTCCAAGGGTCTACGTCACCTCTCACCATTCAAAAGATGACACATGGCATTTTTTTTTGACAAAAATGACATAATTTATGCCAAACCTAACCTTCATGTAAGGTTACTATCTTTAGTTGAAAACCCATCCAATGCTATTGTGATAGAGCCTCACAAATTATAATTACTTGTTACAAATGGAGTAAAAGTGACATAAGATAATTGCACCTAAATTTAATCCCTTTCTAAATCTAAATTAAATTCTATACTAGATTTTTGCCTAAAAACATATTTTCACTAATCATGAGAGTCTAGGGTTGGTTCTAAAAACACCTATATTTAGTATTTTGAAAATTCACAATTTGTTCCAAAAATGCATTCTAAGAGAATCTAAAAAATCCTTTTGACTACCAACAAGACCCTCCAAAACATTTCAATATAATAATAGAAACTATGTTGAATTACTCATTTGGTCAATTTTAGGTGTGGATCTCTTATTATTTGATGTATTTACACCAACAAATTTTCATGAATCTACAAAAGAGCAACTTACATTGAGGCGCCCATCACCAAAAAAAAAATCCATCAGCAATCTGTACGTATTGGTAGCTGGTACTTCTTCAGTAAATTTTTTTTACAAACTTGAAATAAATCGTTTTCTTGACATTCTATTATAAACCTATTTTCTTACTTGTAAAAAAATGTGGACCCAAAACAACAGTACCACATATAATTAGAAAAGTTTAACTCTTGAACGTCGAGGAGGACGTTTTGTGTGTGATGGATGACAGAGCATTTTTGTGTAGTATAGAAGTGTTACTATTCATCCTCGGAATTTTGTGTGGAAAGGACATAACATTCTTAACCTTCATTGGGGGGGCCCTTTTGCTCCTCAAAATCTGGCCCCCCCCAACCAATCAGACTGATTGTCAATTTGACACCCACTCTCTTCCAACCTGCCAGCCAATGGATTATAACCTCGTTTCTCCCCCCAGGTATCTAGGAGGGCATTATACCTCCAGCTGGGGGAGGACCAAGGGCCAGTGAAGAATGTTATGGAGAGATCTTCTAAACCACTTTTATTTCCAATGAATGCTTTTGGATGTTTTTAAACAAATGATTCTCATAGTATCAAAATGGATGATTTCCACAGTCACCAGTCCGTCCTTTAAGGGTTAAGTGATTGGTTACAGGGCACCTGATGTTATTTGGACAAAGGGAATAAGTTGGTTGTAGGACCAACTACGGAGTAATTTTTTCTACTTGCAAGGGCACAGAATTAGTGTTACCTGCAGAATTARTGTGACTAATAAAATTACTTTTTGYTGGAAATTAAAACARTATAATAATCAATACTCKGTACAACATGGGCTCGATAAGCCACGCGCTCCTCATTTCCGCAGAAGCAACACTAGTGGCGGATGAAGACACTGACCTCATCTGACGACATCTCATCCATCCCCACCGCGTTCCCAATCCGTTCCACATCCGAAGTCCCCTACCTCCCCTAGTCGTTCCCAACCCGTTCTCGTATTCCGCTCTGCCGACCGCTCAGTCCGTACACGTTCCCAATTAGTACCCCATCCGTTCCCCGAGCGCATGTTCCAATCGTCCAACACGTGGAATATTCCACATGGCAAGTCCTCAAATACTGCCACTCGGCTTCTTCATGCTCTGCTTCCTCCCTCTCATCGTATCCCCCCCTCATAACTTAGTATTGTACTCCCGTCCATCACCGCAATTGCCACATTCTCCTTCCGAATCCCCTTTCGCATCCTTCCTTGTGCTCCACAGGTACGAATTACCTTTGCTTCTTCGTTTGARTCTTTCAATTTGGTGCAGATTTGAGTTASAGACGGTGTTTTTKGAACGGTAATGGTGTCATTTGTGCCTGCGTTGGTGTTGCAATTCCTCGGGAAACGRGATAGCTTGTGTTAAAATAGTGRCAGTGTTATGGAATCGAACTCGGAGCATTGTTCTTGCGAGAATTTCGCATTTGTTATTGTGTAAATAGACAAGAACGCAGTTGAATGGTTTCAGTGCGCATGTCTTTCTTGCGTCGTTCGAATTTTTCAATTTGGTGCGGATTGGAGGTGGAAATGATGTTTTTAACGGCAATGGTAATGGTACTGTTGGTGTCCGTATTGGTGCTGAGGSGATACGAGAGAGCTACTTGGGACAGTGACTTGGAATTGGAATTTTAGCACTGTGCTTGTTGAAAATTTAGCATGTCTTGCTRTGTGAAGAAACCGAGGACACTGTTACCTTCCTTGTATTGTTTCAGAGAATTGCGGTTGAGGGAGCACTTTTGTGGAAGTTTTTTGGCTTGGTTGCTAAGTAGCAGATTCTCTTTCTCGGTGTGTTTAATGGATTCTTTCATCGCAGAGAAAACAATAAAGGATAGCGGATAATTAACTGCATCAAGAATATCTTCTACCTGTATTAGCTGCGAGGATATTCATATTCGTTTTTCAAGATGGCGAAGGAGGTCGGACATGACTCTTCTCCAGTGAAGTACAGCATGTTTATTGCCAGCAAACCTGTAGAGGGAGAGCGCAAGTACTTGGATGTCACCAACAAGTTTACAGGCGCGGTTGGTAAGTGTAGTTCTATCTTTCAGCAGTCTTTATTTATTGTTAGCAATTTTGGTGGTTTCATCGACGTTTTGTGCTATTTCATTGACGATCTGATATTCAATTTCGCTTTCCTTTCATGCATTTTTGTTGTGATCCAGGTGCGCAAGTGCAAATCGCAACACACAACGACGTTGATGAAGCAATTGACGCAGCAGTCGCCGCAGCCCCAGCTATGGCAGCCTTGGGAGCGTTTGAACGGAAATCGATTCTTGAGAAGGTAAGTATGGTTGACTTTGATTGGTTGATTAGTGAAGTAAATTAATACATTGAAGCGTTTCCATGAATGAGTTTTAATCTCAAATTTGCTGAAGTGTCTGATCGTTGTTCCTTGTTGCAGGTAGTGGCTGAGCTGAAGAAGCGTTCCGAGGAGCTTTCTCAGACTTTGACGATGGAAGCCGGGAAGCCTATCAAAGATGCTCGAGGCGAAGTGGCCCGGACAATCGACACATTCCAAGTTGCAGCTGAAGAGAGTGTCCGTATTTATGGCGAGCACATGCCTCTTGATATTTCTGCACGTAACAAAGGTCTTCAGGTACTAGATGCGGCCCCTTTTTGCATCAGCAACGCTAAAACTTTAGTACTCATGTCTTCAATTTTGCTTTTTTTTTTAATGGATGCATTTTGGATGCAACTAACACTCCTACGTGCTGCATCACATCCGTGAAATCTTGACTCTGGCAGCGTTTTTGATCCAGTAGGTTTACTTCACACCAATTGTATTACCACCACGTGGTCATGAGTGATCTACTGGTATTTTCTTGTGAAACCCTAAGCCACTGGTTGGATGTTGCAGGGGATTGTGAGGAAGTTTCCGATTGGCCCTGTGTCCATGGTGAGCCCATGGAACTTCCCACTGAACCTCGTGGCTCACAAGGTTGCACCAGCGATAGCAGTAGGGTGCCCCTTCGTCTTGAAGCCGGCGAGCAGGACGCCACTTTCAGCACTTATTTTGGGAGACATTTTGAGTCGTATTCCGGAATTGCCGAAGGGTGCGTTCTCTGTTCTCCCTGTGTCACGGGAGGATGCTGACATGTTCACCGTGGATGAGCGTTTCAAGCTCTTGACATTCACAGGCTCTGGGCCCGTTGGCTGGGCCATGAAGGCCCGCGCCGGGAAGAAAAAGGTGAGACCCTTATGAGACTCAGCTCTGCAATCAGATGTTTTTGGAAGTTGTATTCTCCTCTTTAGTGGAAATCTGACGTTTCCTGTCCTCCGAACAGGTGGTCATGGAGCTGGGTGGTAATGCGCCATGTATTGTAGATGATTATGTTCCGGACTTAGATTACACTATTCAAAGGTTGATCAACGGCGGGTACTACCAAGGTGGTCAATCGTGCATCCACATGCAACGCCTTTACGTTCATGAGCGTCTTTATGATGAGGTATGAGCTACACACGCGTGGGTTGTCGATGGGATATATTGTTAGAACTGCGGTTTATTCGAACTTTGTGGGAATTCGAACCAAACTGACGCCATGAAAATGACCATGGGTACGAAGAAGTTTTCTAATCACTTTCAACTGCGAGCAGTGTCTGTTCAATTTTCACGTTGCTGCCCTGTTAGGAAAAAMCTGTAAAAAGGGGCAGCTCCTCTCCAAGACCCAAAAAAAAAAGTGGGTGACAGTATTGCAATTTTCAAAAGCAAATGTTCTACTTCAACGGGGAACAAATAAATGATTCACACCATTAGACATTTAGGGGGAACAATATGCGTATTGCACACCGTTACTTTAAAAAAGTATACGAAATGGGGGACGTGACAATTTCATTCCTTTTAATTTGTAAGCCACCACCAAGGGCCTGCTCTCATCAAAACCGCCTCTTGCTACTCACAACCCATTTTCTGTGAACACCAAAATAAGATCATTGAAATGAGATCGCATATTGCACACCGTTATTTCAAAAATAAATAAAAAAGGAGGGGGGACCAATACGGGGACCTATCGAAATGAATTTTTCAATTCTTGGCGGTTTAAATTAATGATTCACACCATTGGACATTTAGGGGGAACAAATTCATTTCGTTTTATTTGTGGGCCACCACGAAGGGCCCCCTTTCATCATAGCCGGCCCTCGGTATTCACAACCCATTTTTTTTTCCCACCGCCATGAGACCATGGAAATGAGATCGCATATTGCACATTGTTATTTTTTTTTTAAAAGGGTGTGTGGAAACAATACCGGGGACCTATCAATTTCAATGTTTCAATTCTTGGCTGTTTAAATTAATGATTCACACCACTGGACATTTGGAGGGAACAATTTCATTCCATTTAATTTGTGGGCCACCACGAAGGGCCCGCTTTCACCAAAGCCGGCCCTTGGTGTTCACAACCCATTTTTTTTTGGCCACCACCATGAGACCATGGAAATGAGATCGCATATTCTACATTGTTAATTTTTTTTTTAAAAGGGGGTGGGTGGAAGCAATACCGTGGACCTATTGATTTCAATAGGTCAATTCTTGGCGGTTTAAATTAATGATTCACACCATTAGACATTTAGGGGGAACAATTTCATTCCGTTTAATTTGTGGGCCACCACAAAGGGCTTGCTTTCACCAAAGCCGGCCCTCGATGTTCACAACCCATTTCTTTATGGCCATTTCCATTAGACCATGGAAATAAGATCGCATATTGCACATTGTTATTTTTTTTTTTAAAAAGGGGGGGGGGGAAACAATATTGGGGACCTATCAATTTCAATGTTTCAATTCTTGGCGGTTTAAATTAATGATTCACACCATTGGACATTCGGAGGGACCAATTTCATTCCATTTAATTTGTGGGCCACCACAAAGGGTATTTATATTTATTTATACTAAGCAAAACTAAATATTTTTGATTAATTATACCAGATTCTTAGATATACTTATGTATACTTAGTATACCTATATTTTTTTCTTGCAATGTATAAAAATAAAGTCCATGGCTAATGTTTTTTAAATATTTATTATAAATGTATACTAAGTATAACTAAATTTATCGTTATTATTTTTGGAGAGGGGAATCATAAGGCAATTGGCCTTTACATTCCACCATCCCAAATCATTTTATATTAGTACAGTAGAAAAGCATCAAGAACATTGGAGAAATTCCTCCATTCCAAACTACATTTTACAAGTAGAAGTTATTTGTATTGGGTAAGAGAATATTAAGGCAATTGGCCTTTAAATTCTTCTATCCCAAACCATTATATATAAGTAATAGTTATCCATTTTGGGGGAGGGGAATCATAAGGCAATTGGCCTTTACATTCCACCATCCCAAATCATTTTAAATCAAGAGAATAGAAAAGCATCAAGAACATTGGAGAAATTCCTCCATTCCAAACTACTTTTTACAAGTAGAAGTTATTTGTATTGGGTAAGAGAATATTAAGGCAATTGGCCTTTAAATTCTTCTATCCCAAACCATTACATATAAGTAAGAGTTATTCATTTTGGAGGAGGGGAATAATAAGGCAATTGGCCTATACATTMCACCATCCCAAATCATTTTATATCAATAGAATAGAAAAGCATCATGAACATTAGACATTGAGGGGGAACAATTTCTTTCCATTTAATTTGTGGGCCACCACCAAGGGCCCTCTTTTATCAAAGCCGGCCCTCAGTGCTCACAACCCATTTTTTCCCCCCAACGAAATGAAATCATTGAAATGACATCGCATATTGAAAACCGTTATTTCAAAAGTGAATGAACAAGTTGGGAAAACAATGATAGGGACCTATCAAAGTGAATGTTTCAATTCTTGGCGGTTCAAATTAATTTTTCACACCAGTGGACATTGAGGGGGAACGATTTATTTCCATTTAATTTGTGAGCCACCACCAATGGCCCGCTTTCATCAAAGCCGGCCCTTTGTTCTCAAAACCTATTTTTTTTTTGGCCAATAAAATGAGAACATTGAAATGACATTGCATATTGCACACCGTTATTTTAAAGATTAATAAAAGAAGGGGGGAAAAACAGTACTGGGGGCCTATCGAAAAGAATGTTTACATCATTGGCGGTTTAAATTTATGATTCACACTATGAGGCATTCAGGGGGAACAATTTAATTCCANTGTTCAATTTAGAGCAAAATCCAAGACTCTTAAAGGCCTTGGACATTACTCGGTTAAATTTACTCTTGTAAATAATACAATAATGCTTGAATTAATAAAATCAAAATTAGAATAACCCTTCAAGCCTCCATCTTTTTTAATTCTTGCACATTTTGCATATATCTATATACTAATGTGACACTTATCTAAGTTTTACAAATATATAATAAAGCAAGATTTTCTATGAAACTAACAATTTTTTAACAATTTCCTAAAAACATTTAGGCTTGTTGCTCAATTACCAAGAAATTGTTTAGGTATAATAAATTATTTATACATTATAGCCTATGAATATTTGATGTCACAATCAGGGTTATGTTGTTGTTTCCTACTATAACTTTTGAATCCCAAGTCTTGAAAAAGGAAACAATTAATAGACATGTCTAACTTTATGGTACTTGCATCCTATAATCATTCAAATATAAAAAAGTTATTTGATGTTTTAATATTCAACTTTTAGAATTTGTTACAACTACAAGTTTAGGGGTTCTTACTAAGTAAAGGATCTTGGATTCAATGATATGGAGCACAAGTTCATATGGTCTAATTGCGTAGTATTTTCATGTAAAATTATATGTCTTCAACATCACAACAAACAAAGCTGCCAATGGTGCAATTTATGAACATTGAAGATGATTACAACATAAATCTCCTCTTCAAATCTCGTCACCACCAATTTTAAGGATTTTTAAAAAAGGGTTTCCTCTTTTCCAAAAAATTTCAACGTCTACCCCTTTTGAACCTTCAATGGTGACATGAAAACTTAGACTTCACTTTTGATCACTTGGAACTCCAATCACAGATTTAATATAATAGCTCTTGAAGGTTCCAAGTAAATGCCACCTCCTCAAAAAACCTAGAAATCTATTTTTCGGAACATTTTCCTATCCACCATCTTCTCTCTCTTTCATAGTCCTCTTGCTCTTAAACGTCAACAAGCTAAACATGAAATAACCATCTTGTGAATAGTGTACTTCTTCTAGTTTTGAAATCTAAAGCCAATCGATGAATCACTTGTTGTAAACTTCTGTCAAATGGTTTCTTGTGAACTCCCCAATAGTCAATATGACTGAACTTTGGAGGTACCTTTCACCTAAAATTAGAAGAGGTATATTATTGACAAAAAGTTATTTCACATTTCACTTGTTGACCTT
>VACF01000383.1:0-57474 GCA_006891605.1 Pleurozium schreberi | reverse complement strand
GTCACATAGCTTGTTGTGGCTTATATGTTTGGCTAGTTATGAAAATAAAATAAATGAACCACTACCTTGAACTGTTAACAATTAAAACACATTGCATAGATGCCTACTTCTATGCATGCATATTCACCAAATTATAATAATGGAACCATTTTTGCTTCCATGATCCTCTTTATGCTCCACAATTGCAAAGTTGTTTACTATGCAGGAGAAAGAGAGTCACGTCCTTTACCCACAGCATCCTTCACAGCCTCGGCAATGAGTTTACCCCACACAACTTGGTGCTTCGCCATGGATTTCTAGAGACGTTCCTCCACGACAACTTGTTGTTGCACCACAGAGTTCTGGAGACGCGTCTCCTGCTCCTCGTTCAATTTGGCGATCCTCTCCACCACATCGTCATTGGGCTTGTTGGGCTTGAAGCACGTCTTCATGTTTTCAATCGCGTGATACTCCTCCCGAAACTCGCGAATCGCTTGCAGAACTTCGCCCATACATCCTTCGATGATGTTGCAGGTCGAGTCATTGTGAAATTTGCGCTTTTTGCAACATGTGCAATTGTTCCGTCGTTGCTCGCAGGGTGACGTCGCCTCGGAAGCCGACTTCTCCTTGGTTGAACGTATGCTCTTTCTTCGGCTGCGCTCACTTGGTGACTATTAGGTGCTTGAAGAAGACGACAAATTTGCCAAGGATGGCGTCGCATTCCCTACCGACATGGTGGTGGATTAATCCAAAAGTTTTCCRATTGAAATGTTTACTGCATCAGGGTCCACAACAAATTTTACCATAGTTGCAAGTGTCGTCAAAGCCCATAGGGAGGGAGGCCGAGCGTAGCGAGAGGAAGACTAAAGGTCTAATTCATACAATGATAGAGATAAAGAGCACGAGACGGCTTCCGTCGAAGTCGCAATTTATATGAAGCAGACCTCACCGTATGTTTGATTTGTATTTGTACGTACTTAGTGTGTAGTAAGACATGCCACCAACTTTAACGGATGTACAATATTTCAATTTGCAAGACCAAAAGTTTCTCCACTTGGAAAGCTTATAAGACTACTAAAAAAATGCTAAGTTTTCTTGAATTCTTTCATACTCTCTTATTATTTAAAGATTTTAATGCTTAATAAACTTAGCCATGAAAAGTTGAGGATGATGAACAAAAATTCTACATGGAGTGAATTTCATGGATTTTGAAGACAAGAATGCCTCTCTCACTTCATCTAGTGTTTCAGTTGGACCATTTTGAGGCAAACAGCCTTGGTATTAGGTCTGTATTTACATGGTTTAAGTAGAATGTATGAATCCACTAGAATTGCAATAGGAATTAAGCAATAATCTACTAGTATTTCTACATGTTAGACATTCTGCTAACTCAAACATGCAAAATCTCAATCTTCCCATATTAGCTTATTGACGTTAATTGTTTGTTTGGCTAGTTATGAAAATAAAATAAATGAACCACTACCTTTCAAAACTGTTAACAATTAAAACATGTTGCATAGATGCCTACTTCTATGCACGCATATTCACCAAATTATAATAATGGAACCATTTTTGCTTCCATGATCCTCTTTATGCTCCACAATTGCAAAGTTGTTTACTATGCGGAAGAGGGAGAGTCACGTCCTTTACCCACAACAGCCTTCACAGCCTCGGCAATGAGTTTAACCCACACAACTTGTTGCTCCACCATGGATTTCTGGGGCCATTCCTCCACAACAACTTGTTGTTGCACCATAAAGCTCCTCGTTCAATTTGGCGATCCTCTCCACCACATCGTCTTTGCGCTTGTTGGGCTTGCACCACGTGTTCATGTTTTCAATTGCGTGATACTCCTCCCGAAACTCTCCAATCGCTTGCACAACTTCACCCATGCATCCTTCGATGATGTCGCAGGTCCAGTCATTGTCGAATTTGTGCTTCTGGCAGCATGCGCAGTTGTTCCGTCCTTGCTCGCAAGGTGATGTCGTCTCGGAAGCCGACTTGTCCTCGCTCGAACGTATGGTCTTTCTTCGGTTGCGCTCACTGGCTGACTGCTCCGCGCTTGAAAAGGCGACAAACCTGCCAAGTATGGCGCCGCATTTCCTACTGCCATGGTGGTGGATTAATCCGAAAGTTCTCCAATTGGAATGTTTAAAGCAATAGGGTCCACAATGTATTTCACAGTAGTTGTAGGCGTCTTCAAAGCTCTAAGGGAGAGAGGCCGAGTGTAGCAAGAGGAAGACTAAAAGTCTAAAACATATAGTGAATGAGATAGAGAGGACATGAGACGGCTCGCGTCAAAGTCGCAATTTATATGAAGCACACCTCAACGTATGTTTGATTCATATTTGTACGTACTTAGTTTGTAGTAAGACATGCCACTAACTTCAACACCACGTAAGAAATTTCAATTTGCAAGCATTAGAGTCTAATTTGAATCTTTAGATACCTAACTTGGCTTTCTTATTTTCCGGCTACTTGAATTGAGAAAATGCCATCTCGCACGTTGCCACCATGGCAAGAATTTCTCCAACATGAATAACGGTTGACAAGATTCAATATTATTCACCCTTGTGTTCTCTTTGTGTCTTCCTTCTCTATAATTGTCCTTTTCACCTAATTATATGTGCCCCATCAATACTAGATTTTGTCCTTTCAACTTTCATGAGTTATTTACTCCTCAATAATTGAATATTGGACATGGCATGATTGTTCAATGAGCTTTTTTTATAACCCGTTGCGAGTTTACTCATCTTGTAATTTGGGTTTCCTTAGAGGTCATAAATGACTCACACTTGTACAAAGCGCAAACCTATATTCAAATTGTTGTACAAAATATTATAAGCTTACAATATGTTGAATGGAAATGAATTATAATCCAAGTAATAGACAATAAGTTCTTGCTCCCCAAAAAATAGAAATTGTCAATTTGCTTCTTCACATCAATTTAGGTGTTCTCAATTCTCAAGGTAGAGATTGCTCATTGTCCTTGAAATTAAAYGTAGTCAATGTGGTAATTGTAGTGTGATGTAGTACATGAAAAAAGTATTATTAGACATTAATCATCAAATAGAGGTTAATATAAACTTTAACTTGATATGATGATATCCTTTTATAATTTTTTTCAATCCATGTTTATCTTTGAAGGTAAACACTCATATAGTCATATTGCAACAATTTGTGAAAAATAGTGAACGATAAAAGAAATTACATTTTAAAGAAAGAAATATCATTCTAGAAATTTAAGGACATGAATATCATGACACATCAAATGTACAATACATCACTTTCTTTTTATTTTAAATCTTATTAGAGTCATTTTAGATTCATGTGATATTATTCAAATATAATTATATTTGTTTTTGGTAATTACAATTCAAAATTGAAATCTACATAAAAAATATATGGTTCTTGTCTTTCCATGAAGATCCATCACAACCATAGGGGGGCTCCATCCTCTCATAAACTCTAACCACCACTCCTCCATATTAAGGCAAAATAGTCAATCTAAGTTGCAAAGACAAGAGGCTCGGAGCTACCATGATCACATGACCTCTTTTCCACAAAGTTGTCTACTCTGGAGGAGAATCAAGACATTGACGGATTGACCCACGACATCCTTAACCATTAGTAAAGTTTTCAGCTGTCGAAGAGACTGCAAGTTTTGCACCCTTGCGATGCAATTACATAAAAAATAAAAACAAAAAATAACTTTTTATTTCTAAAATTTTGAAATCTGACATGGCACTACTAGTGCCACTCTGAAGAATATTCATTTCATGTATGAAACTAAATTTTTTATTTCTTTGTTAAAAAGGCTACAAGAATTTTCTATATTGAAACACAATATATCCCATGAKATTGGACTAAAAATTATTATAAGTGATCATAATCAAGGCCATACAGCATAGACATTGCATAATATCCTTCCCAAAAGAATGCAACCCCTTCATACAAAAAGAGAGATTTAGAAAGGYTTTAGTCTTCTTGGTAAAACAACATGCAATGAATACATTTGTACACTTAAATTTAAATTATAAAGTTGTCTCAAGGAGAGAAACAAATTAAGCTTGACTTGTGTTCAAAATAATTTGTGATGATGCATCCATCTTCTTGTTATCTCCTTCCAAGAAAAATCTAGAGCCGTTGATCACATATCCCCTCCAATGTTGTTCATTTCCAATTTGAAAAACACATAATCACTATTGTTCACTACCGTGAGAGGCAACCTTGGTCGTCACTCTTAAATATGGATACGGATATAAAAGACAAGTACATGTATGGATATGAGTACAAGTAAAAAAATACTTATGCCATATATAYGCCATACATAAGGAAATGTATGGCATATACCGTGTATGGATTGGTAGCATGACTACTTCTATAAAATACAAGAAGTGAAGAGGATAGCCAAACCCATTGGAGGAGGGCCACCGGGACCTACTCTAAGATAAAAAGGCAAAAAGAGGGGGAAGGGGAGGTATAAAAGGAAAAAGGAGGGGGAGAGGAAAAATGAAGAAAAAGAAGAATTGAGCTTTTAAAATCAATTAAAATCAAAACTTTCATATAAGTACCTTAAAGAAGAGAGTTTGACCTCTTGATTCATYATCAATTRGGAGTRTAGAGGCTTTGCACCCTTTATTTACTTATGTAAGCAAAGTAAAAGTTGAATAAAAATTAGTAATAATATAATGGTAACATTTGTTCTAATTTGTTTTGTATATAATGTTGAGATTTCCCTCGCTATGCGCTCACCCATAATTTTCTTTATACCATTGGAGAGCTTGACTCGWCRAGGGTTGTACTAAAAAGTAAAAATTGTACCATTTTTTTTTAACMAAGTCTGTTCTTTTATTTTTATGAATTGCCAYTRTGGCAATACATAATGTTATAGTGGTGCTACAAATTTCTACATTCATCCAATTATTGGATAGAAAATATCACATTAGCACATATCACATGTTCATGATTTTGTTTTCATCCACAGTCTAGTGATTTTATCCAAGATTCAAATGCAATAAGGTAATGGTACATACACTCTCCATAGACACAGGCTTCCCATCTTCAGCCAGAATTTCGACAATTGTTCCTGATTGATCAGCCTGTAGAGAAGACAAGGAACAAAATAAATTCAATACTCCTGTCGACAATAAAACGGAAGGGGTTGTCAAGATGGATTTATATCCATCTTGACACATGGGCTAATCTTTAACAATTGCAGAAAAAGGATGCATCCGCTTGCGTCCCAAAATATTCCCCATTGGATTGGCAAACTTCAGAACCGTGAATCTAATGCGACATTAGATCAAGATTACAATAACGTAGAAGTTGGATTAGTGTAAACTTGATGAGTGCTCAACACTTATCGACGGCATAATATCGACGAGACTAAGTTCACAAAAACTTTGAGTTAAACAGCATTTGTGTTAACTCAACACTAATTCAGTATGAGAGTACATGTATCTACTGCATATTAATATTCAGAACTTCGTGATGTACCACCACACATTAACTCCCGAGTCCCAATACTTACCTCAATCTCGTTCATCAACTTCATTGCTTCCACGATACAGACGACTTGCCCTTTGGTAACCTTGTCCCCAACCTACAAGATCACAAAAAAAACATTCTCAGGAGGGCTTCTACCACCAAATTCACAATCAAATCCAAATACCCGCGTTCTGAAACGATTCACTTAGGTTCTACATCTATTGCACCAATAGCGTACAAGTGAGAGACAGCTGGACACCCAACGTAAGAGAAAAAACGAAGTGATCAACATCAGCAAGGATTTGAGTAAATTACAAAGTATTAGGAACTAKWAGTAAACAMMATGAAGAGGATCTTCCCCATGATACATCGAGAGGCTTCCATGTGCTCAGTGACCATAGCAAGACCTCCCCATGGAAAATATTCTCTTCATGATGTCCAAAAGTTCCTACAAAYGGTTTGATTAACAGAAAGCACAGTTGATTGCCAGTTTACTTCTTCATTCACTGCATTGCAGAATTGATCACATACCTTCACATACGGAGGTTCCCCAGGGCCAGGGCACTTGTAGAAAGTCCCGGCCATGGGAGAAAGCATGGGCGGATGCTCGGCAGCCAAGGGAATAGCGTCCGGAACAGGAGCAGGAGCAGCAGGAGTCGAAGGAACCGAAGGCGCCTCTTGAATCGGCTGGGGTGCAGCAACCTGCGGCTGGTATCCTGGGAACATGGTATGCGCCATGACATGCGGTCCCTGGGTAGAATGCTGTGGAGCAGGAGGAGGCGGCAGGGCTTCCTTCTTGCGAATGATCAACTCGTAGTCTTTCTGCTTTAGCTCTAGCTCCACAATGTCCCTCGTGTCCACAAGCCTGCACCAGTAAACCCCAAGTAAGTCCCTGAATGAATATTCCTTCAAACGTTTCGCATACTACAGAAGAAATTCATTTATCGATTTGCAAGTATTGAAAACAAACATTTGATGAAAAAGATAGAATCCCCCGAAGTTCCCAAATGTTGAACTATCAATCCAAATGGTGTATATTTTGTCATACTTTAATACATAATTTGTATTTTAGAAATCAAATACAATACCATATATACAAGTTCTCATGAAACTTAAAGGATTTAGTTTTGTCCATTCTTAAAATGAAGAGACCTAAAGTAAGTGCCAACCTAATTGCAACTTATTCTAATATTGCCCCTTAGCAAATTCTTGCTTAAAATGCATGAGAAAAATGTCTAATGCTAAAGATTGAATGTCTAAACCAGACATTCGTTTGCCTTCAATTGGAGGAATTTTCATTCAATATTGAAAGCCTTGTTGTAAAAAATTTATATTACATAGTATAAAATTCAATAAAGCACTTTCATGGTAGTCTCTCAAAAAATTCCTTTTTTAGGTGCGTGCTTGTTAGGTGTATGTAGGTGTGCAAGGGTTGTGATTGGCCTTAAAATTCCAAGACCTACTCAATTGTCTAAAATAGAGACACCTTTTATATTGTCTATACACTTGCAATTGCATTCCTATTCCTCAACATGACAAGTAGGATTTAAATTGTACTYTTATACATTCACCACTTGGCATGTTGTCTATTTATGGATTTGAGAAGGTGGGGCAACAAATATCCTAAACATTATCTTATTTTCTTTCTACAATTATCATTTTCACATAATAATTGACAAATTTTTTTCCTTTAGCATAGCAAGAGCCCTAGCAAGTGCCTATAGTATAGTGAGCTACATGGGTGTGATGAAAAAGTTGCCCACCCTCTAAATCCACCACCAAACTTGTTGTTTTGAAATTTCCTTGCACTAGCACAAATAGAGAAATTTTCTTAACCCTTAAACAACGGGCCGGTGAACATGAAAATGAGCAATTTTGATAACGTGAGAATCATTGGTTTACAAAAAAAAAAGGGACTCATTAGAAATCAAACTATTGTAGAAAATCTTCACTTTCCACCCCTAATTCTGAGGATAAATAGTTGCACTTATGTCCTACACAGAAGGGTGCTCTCTCTTTCATCGACCAGAGACCTTGGCGTACACAAGCTTCACATTTTTGTTTTCAAGCAACAAGTATTAATTACAAGAGTCACCGATGCAACAAATGGGTCTAATCAGTGGTGTCAAGGATGTAATCATTTAGGCCTAAGCGTACTGTAATTTGATGCAACTGAACCCGAGAAGGATCCTAGCCAGGTGGCGGAGAATCCAAGATACAAAGTGGATTTCGCCGCCCTAGTTTTTTATGCTTGAGACAAGTGKCCGAGACGTGGAGGAAGAGACAAAGTTCTTCCAAGAAGAAAAGAAATAAATTCAAACGCCCATGAGCCATTAGTTGCAAAACCAGTCGATAACAAATTCGATGGGACCAATGTAGAAGGATGTTTTTAGCCAATGTATTGACACTGAAGCAAATATAAATAATTTCCTTGTTAACTTAGCACGCGAGCTACGCTGAACACTAAATCTGAAACAATGATCAGACCTAACTGGATATGCTCTAGTCTAAGGTCAAACCTGGGTGRTTCCTAGAGGAAATGTTTGAAGTGAATACGTACCGGGTCTTGCACTCTTCATGAGGGTAAACTAGGAAGCTGCAGATGTGCTTTAATTTCTGTCACAAGCCATTCTAGCTCCTCCGGCTGTAGSGCAGATCCGAATACATGTTGCTTTCTACCTACCTTCAATAATGCTGATTTGGCGAGACGTTTGGTGTAACCCTGATCAGGATCCTGTTACACATTGTGGAAACCAACAACCATTTGAAAAAGATACATTAATTATGACAGATTGGATTTGACTACGTTTGGCTATTAAACTCAAGCTTCCATAGTATCATATGCCAGGGTCATTTCCTCCCTAAAGATGTGGCAAACATAGTATGCTTCTCTGGGATGCCTGGGGTCTAATCTTTACTAAAAGGTGACTACTCTAAGTGACCTACTCTAGCTACCAAGCATGCGTGTTACAAGTAACTATAAGTCCGAACGAAGAGGAAAAACGACCCTTCCGCTGCCCCGGTTATAAGGACCCTCCAAAATGTTATGCTACCCCCGATAGCCTGTCAGAACGACATCAAACTCTAGCACAAAGCGCTGCTAACTACAAGAGGGATGAAGGAATACCTGTACTTCTTCCAACATGATATCAATAGAGCGTATGTTTTGAACCTCGCCAACCACTTTACGGTTCCACACCTTACCGATGCTATATGTAATAGCAAAAAGTGGGCCATCAAACTCTAAGCGCATGGCGACTGCTGTGCTGAGTAGGGTTCTCTTAGCGAGCCTGCAAAGCAACAAGACAAAGGTTACCTTCTGAAATGTAACTTCTTCATTTACGCCTCATTTGCTAAGCCAGCATGACTGAACCAAAAAGTGAACAGTGGAACAACGTAGAGGTTGCTAATGCCATAATCAAATGAAGGATTCCAATGACAAAGGCAGAATGTCAAGTCCAAAACTYACCTAAGACCTACAAACCAGAAAGGGAGAGAGAAGGCAGCAAAGACTGGACCGCCTCCTACAATGGCTGTACGCGTCCAGACAGCCACAAATGCGTTCCATGCCTGGCACAATAGACATAATCGTTGAGCTTACAAAAGAAAATAACGTGGAGAGCAAACCAGGCCTACTTCGAAGTTAAAGATAYCATTGGAACGATATGGATATGCTATATGCCAAAAAAAGATTCAAAAATAGGAAGATAATGCAATAACCAATGACAATTTAAACTCACCACAGTAAATGCTCCAGTCTCCACTGTGTCTTGTGTGAGCCCATTTGCAGGAATCAATACCTCCAGCTTATTGCCGCTCCTTCTCAGATTCTGCACTCCAGTAAAACGCTTGTAAAGCTTCGTTGTATTATTTCAGTACATCTGAGTATGATTCGTGAAGAGTTTTGTGTTGAGGACTAGGATAGCTCGAGTAACACAAAGAACCTTCATCAAACGTAAAGGTCCTTTCAGCAACAATTYGAGCAAATTCAAAACATTCTTCAGGCCGTCAGGATAAACTAAAAAATGCATGCATCAGTCGCTCACCACTTGCGTCCCTGCAGGCCGTCGGACAGTATTTGTCTGCTTGATATATCCAACTGAGTTATTGGTTGAAATGGTGGACACAGAAGACGATCCATGACTATCGTCCTGCAGAGCATGAATCACCTCTCTTGGAGACTACACAGAACAAGAGTGAACACATTCGTTAGTGGAAAAAGTCTGTGCGCACCTATATTAAAGTAAGAATAAGCCCAGCTATCGTGCAGAATGTGAGCACTCTATTGATTATATTCTCCTTGAACCATTCTCCCCTTTCCTTTCCAGATTGCAAGCATACCAAATCAATAAGCTGCTTCTTGCATGTGAATTGTCTTCTGCGGCTAGTACCTGTGTTTGATTGAACTGAAACAATCTTTACTACGACTTTGAGAATATGAGAGGATTTCGGATCCCAAACAGTTTCCCACATAGCATCGCTCGAATTGTTACGACTAGAGGCTTGTGGCAGGACCACGCCAGGGATTGAGCTGCAGCTCAAAGACTTTGTCAGCTAAATGCAATTAACAAAACCCTTACCCAAGCGACCCGTAGAGATTCTTGGCTTAAATTTACATAATCTGAACGTGAGAACTTACGGTAGAGTTCAGGTGTACCAATGATCAGTGTTTTGAATAATAATACTCAAATAATGTCCAAACATACATCCTAAGATGCATTGGATCCCCCTTTGATTGCCAACAAGACCAACCAAATTTAAGGCAGTTTAACAATAGGAACTATACTCAAAATGCTAATTTGTTTCTAAGTGTAAATACCTCAATGTACTGGAAGATGAAACCCCGAAATGATTCAACTCCGGTAACGGAATTATCTAATCCCAACCGCAAATCAGTACACATACACGTCAACTCACGACTCGCAAATCAGGGCTAATTAAAATCAGGGTTAATTAAAAGAAATTCCAAAGGAACACTATTAGAGCATTCACTTTCTATTCTCTGGGAGTCCAACTTTATTGATTGAAAGTGTGTTTCATTCTGCTCCAAAAAGCCTTTTCCAATATAATTAAAATCCAAAAATATT
Source organism: Pleurozium schreberi (assembly GCA_006891605.1). NCBI lineage: Eukaryota > Viridiplantae > Streptophyta > Bryopsida > Hypnales > Hylocomiaceae > Pleurozium > Pleurozium schreberi. Next base: position 46,918 of record VACF01000383.1, on the reverse strand, counting down.
AGAACCAACACATACTCGCAGAGAACACAATTTGGATTAAAGGGACGCTTCAAGCACCTCCAACCTAGAATCTTCAAAATTCAAACTGGCAAACCTTAGCAATGTCGCTAAATGGTCGAAACCGTGCAGCTCTTCGAGCATCTGGACCTCCAGCTACCGCATCCACTCTTCCTGCTCCTGCCACCACAAATGAATTTGCCCTAAACAAAACTCAAAATCTCCTCAAAAAGGCACCTAAATTSAAACGGAYTCCCAATTCAAACGGACTCCAACTTCACACGGAATCCAAATTCAACGTCCTTGATCATTCATCGCTTCAGGGAAAATATATCGAAAAAATCGCTTGATTCTCTAAAATTTCAGGTCTATGAATGGTGAGCTGAGATGTGGATGGCCTTACTGCAGAAGAGCTCACARACCTAATAGATAAGAACCAATTCTTKTTCYAAATGAAAGTACATAATGCATCAGATTGCACTCACCAGCTGACCATTAAAGGATCAAAATGCAGCAGATTCAAGAGCAGAAAGTGAAGCGGAAACGAAATGAAAACAGGTGTGGAAAAAGAACAAAATTCACCTCGTCTAGCGGTCGCCGGAGTTAGTGTAGAAACAGCAGAAGCAGCAGCCATGGCCATTGAAAGAGAAACGAAATCGAAGCTTGCTACATGCTTGGAATTTGTTCGAAGGATTCGAGTGTGGAGATGGTGAAGACGGAGCTTGTTGTGGAGATGGTGAAGACGGAGCTTGTTGTGGAGATGGTGAAGACGGAGCTTGTTGTGGAGATGGTGAAGACGGAGCTTGTTGTGAAGATCTCCCTGCTCCAAGAAGTCGTGCGTGCCAAGTGTTGTCGGTCCCCAAATGGATGAAAATAGATTACATCCGTATCAGAAAATCATACTTTTCATCCATTGGATACAGAATTTGCTCTTTGAATACGAATTAAGTTCTAAAATAAGGCAAGACACAGTCACACACCATTGAGTTTAAAAGAAAAACTTAACCCCAAAAGGACCGAGGCACATTTTGGGCAGATATTGTCAAAAATTGCCACTTTTGGGGGCAGCAAGATAAAATGGAAAAAAGAAAGTTTTTTTTCAAAATTCAATTGTACAAATTTGTGCTAGATTTCTTTAGGAATGTGTGGAAAAAATTTCAGAAACTTTGACCGCACACATTGAAAGATTATAACGTTTGGAGTTCGGTAAAAAAGTTTTTTCCAACCTTGCCTGACAAGGCTTGGAAACTTCAACTCCTTCTAGAATGTGATTTTTACACTACACGTGGTTTTTTGTTTTATATTTGCATGTAAGCTACATAAGGTAGCAACACCCATAACCGTCAAAATAAGCAATTTAGCAAAGTTGGAGGCACCTTTTTCTACAGAAAATATTTTTTCGAGATTAGCAATAGAAAATCACGAATTTAAAAAAAAAAAATAGAATTTTTGGATAAGGCATCTAGTTTCTATGAATTTCCAAAGTAGACCTTCCTAGGGCACCCTAAACCACACTCTAGTACATCTGCCTTGATTTTAGCACCAAAATCTAAAAAAATCAGAGGCCACCAACCACAATTAAGCATGGCAAGGTACCTTTGGAGACAATTTAAGGAAACTCTAGTGACGGTTAGGGGTACAGTGATGGTTACGGGTGTTGCTACCTTACATGCCAAATTTCAAAATCATAGAAAGAATTTTGCACATGCTGCTTGAAGCTGCCCGAGCTACCCGAAAAGTTCAAGGCAACATAACTTTTGATTCAAGCACCTAATTGAAAAAAAAATTAGACTTTTAAGAAGCAGGTACATCAATACATATTGTATCCAAATTTCATGAGCATCCGACCAAAATTGACTTCATAGGAACCTACCCAAGATTTCTTGCGTACATTGAACGGACACTTGGTCATTTAGGGGTTAATGAACAGACTAGTAATAGTAGAAATCACCCATTTTGGAACAATGAGAATCATCGGTATTAAAAAATCCCAAAGCACTCATTGGAAGTCAACCTACTATAGAATTTCTCCACTTTTCACACAAAATTATGAGGATGAATAGTTGCACTTTTTGGCCTACACAAGAGAGTTCCTTGTCATTCCTTGGACGCCAAAAAGTTCGCAGTGGCGTTTATGGATTAAACAAATAAAAAACTTCATTTTAATGTTATTGCACCACTTGTGTCTTATCATGCTCAAATATGATACTTATTATAAATAGAATATGTGGCCATTTTGTAACCTCTCATACTTAGAGGAGTGCAATAAGGATCCAAATTGGGAGTGCTATCTGTCATTGGATCTAGCTCAACATATATGAATATAAATTTTTGTTTTTGTTGTATACTTGGGTGGGCTCATATTATTTTTTGTTTTTTTCTGGAGATATGGAATTATGCACTAGATTATAGCATCTCCAATCCAAAACCTTAATCCACCCCTAAATGCCCAATGCAATTTGGAGTCAAAAAAACTTTAAAGCCAAATATAGGTACATAATCATTCCAAAATATTTCAAGATTTAAAAACCAACTTTGAATTAGTCATAATTTTCTATTCAAGTTTCCAATCAAGGAAGTCCATTTTGAAGCTAAATATTTTTGCATGTAAAGATTTTTTAGACTTGAGCTTCAAATCTTCGAGGAGAAATCACATTGAAAATTCCTTAAGAAAATCTATGAAATTTAGTTTTATTGATGGAATGTAACAGCATACTAGTCATTTAATAAATGCCTCATTAAATAATTTTCAAATTTTGTCGATAAATGACATAATGTCCTATTTATATAAATCATTTGTTCTTGCAAAATGATAGGTTATGATTTAATGGATGGTGTTTTTGAAATCTTAAAAATCTTAAAAAACAATGAAGAGTAGTGCAATTTTGAATAACAAAAGAACCTTGGGCTTTTAGGGGTTAAGAAAAATAAATATAAATAAGTGAAAATCTTATAGAAAACAAATTTTAAATTTRAGAGGTGCAAAAAACATCAACAAAGTGCTCTCAAACTTGACATTCGACAAAAATAAAACTTTCAAAATGCAAACTTCTACCCTCCAAGTACGATACCCTCACTGGTCCACCTCAGCAATAACTAAAATAAATGCAATGCCCCAATTGTTAATCCCCGTCAGCACTCCCCCGCGCGGGCCCCCCGACCCGGCCCGGCCCGTTCTCTCCCATTGCCCAATGAAAGCCCCGCCGGACAGGGCCCGCGCGGGGTCTGGAGCCATCGCGGGTCTCGGGCGCGGAGCGGCCCGCGTTGGTTATGCTTTCAACCGATGCTCCCCTTTCCCCGAGCCACCTTTGTTTCTGTGTTGTTGTTTTTTCCCTGAGTATTCCTTCTTCGTTGCAACAGCAGCGTCCCCCCCCCCCACCTTCCCCAACCCCCCTTTCCTCCGCCCTCAGGCTCTGTCCTTCCCCTGCGTCGCCGGCCCTCCCTTGCGCCTCCGCCTTGACAATTTGTCTGCGCGTCGGTGCGTTTTTTCCGCGTCCAGTTTGGCCCTGGTTTGCGTTTTCGCGGACTGTTTTACGGTTGTAGGGTTTGCAAGGATTGGCGTCGCTGCGTTAGTGGAGGAGAATTAGGGCACGGAATGACGGGAGTTGGCGATGACTATTAGTCGGAGTAACACTTCGGAGTGGTTTCGGGTATGGTAGGAGAAGACGACGGCACTGGTGGAGATTAGGGTGACAGTTGTGGGAGGCAGACTGGTTCGCCATTTTGCATTCCAGAGAGCGCGAGTGATAGAGTAAGGGAGAGAGAGGGAGAGAGAGAGAGAGGGAGGTGAAGGCGTGCGTGCGTGATGGCGTCTCATTCGAGAGGGGAGTCGTTGGGAGCGAGTGCGCCTTCGGCTGAGGCCGCCGTGTCATCGAAGCTGTGTTCGATGTCGGATCCGGTGACGGAGTGGCGCTCGCGTGAGCAGCTTGAGCCCTCGCCGCCCTCGACGTCGCCTGCGTACTGGGACACAGACGAGGATGACGATTCCAATTCGTCGTCCATGACGGGTATGGACGAAACCACCCTAACATTTTTTTTATTTTCGAGGACTGACATTTCGTGGTCGAAGTTTTTCGAATGTACGCACGAACTGTGGAAGAACRTATTAGGTATAGGTTTATACTTCGCTGACTCACATAGCGGTACATGGTTAGGGTGATTCTAGTGGTGCAGATCTTAGTGTAGATGGCTTGGTTTTGTCCTTGGAAAGGGGTTTGTTGAGAAATGGTCGATGCGGCGCTACATTTCGTTTTCGCAAGCTGGTCTGGGATCGGTCTGTTGTGTYCGGACATTACATTGGTAARTTTGGGCGGCTCACAACTTAGAGTACCTAMATGATTTTTTGGCATTGGACATCAGAGTTTCTATGCTGCAGAAGTGCACAACATCTTGCAACTTGTCAGCGATCCCATGTAGGTTATGTACGTCGTGGCCTTTTTGAACCAATGTCGCGAATTTCAGTGTTTACATTGTTCTGGGGCCGGCGCCAGAAATCGATCATCGCTATGGGATTTGCTGTATGTTTAGGGTCGGCCGTTACTCAATTTGGCAGTTCTCTTCTTGGTCTAAGGCTGTTTGTGATGGCTTGGGTTAGTTGCCGTGAGGACCGTTTTAGGACTTTTGAACTTATTCGTTTTTTGAGTATTTCGTAGTTAATCGCTCAAGGGTAGTTTTTCTATGAACCTGCATTTTGTTTTCCGAAGCTTCATTTTCGTACTTGGTGGGCGTTCTGCTCGATCTGTAGTATTAAATTGGACGCTCGATCGTGCCGTTTGTAGCTTGGGCTCGATTTGGTTCAATTTTGAAAATGAAATTTAAGCGTTCTCATTGAGAGTCTGTCTGCTTCGTAATTGTTCACTGAGTTTTTCTGTACTCTGCGAATTCAGGACCGAAACCCACAGATCTGTATGGCAAGTTCACGTGGAAAATAGAGAATTTTTCAGAGATCAGCAAGCGAGAGCTACGCAGCAATGTCTTCGAAGTTGGTGGCTACAAGTGGTGAGGTTCTTGTTGCTTTGGCTTGTGGTCAACTCTTTMGGACTCGTTATTGAACTTTTTTTTRTTTGGGAAGGGATTGGGGATTGGGATCGGGGGTGCAATTAAGTGTTTGCTACTTCAAGGTTTCCATGCCATCGGTGGAAGCCTCATTCCGAGCATGCTCCTTCTGGGTTTCCGCGACTCAGGGTTGATAGATACTTCAAGCCTTCTGGAGCTCGAGTATTCAGAATTTTGGGTTATTTAGAAATTATAYATKGTGTTTTCAGTTTAGTAAWAGTGATTCGTTGTACATCATGTTGATGAGAGCGTTGTCTTCAGTACCACATGATTTTTTTTTTCTTCTGAGATTCTCTTACAGAATCCTTTGACTCTCTCCTTAGTTGCTGGTTCTTCTGTGGCTAATGCCGCRTTTTAGTGTGAATTGCCAAATTGTATATTGACCACCTGCCTTTAGTTTGAGGTTCTTTTCGGCTACTTTTGCTGGAGAAGTGGTCTGTATATCTTCGTTATACGCGTAAGATTTTTTGATTGCTCAAGTTTAAGCTTCTACATAGATAGTGAACTTCTTAAACAGGATTTCTTGTGGGCCTTTTGTCGCAGGTACATTCTGGTCTATCCTCAGGGATGTGATGTATGTAATCATCTGTCCCTCTTTCTGTGTGTTGCCGACTACGACAAGCTTTTGCCTGGTATGGTTCTGTATGCGAAGCATCGCATTAGAAAACTCTGTTTCAGCTGTCATCTTGCATCTGTTTGTGTCACGTGTGTCACGCTGTGCATTCTCATCTGGAATTCTGGAAGCACCGGAACTGTACGATTATTTTATCTAGGTTTGAATTTTATATATTGTGCTACTTTAACGCTGGCTTTGGTTCAAATGCAGGATGGAGTCACTTCGCGCAGTTTACAATCGCTGTTGTCAACAAGGACCCCAAGAAATCAAAATACTCCGGTAACGTTTACGAATTTTAACCGGTGTATCTTGCGACACAGGGTTGTTTCTGTTTTTGTCGTATCATCTGGTTTCATGAACCGTTGATGTCATTGACTGGATGTCTCCCGATTTAGATGGTTACGTGTTTCTGTTTGAACAGTTCGTGTGGAGTTTTCCCAGTCTAGTCCATGTTTCTCTCTTAGTTGRTTGAAGTAATACAGCTAAGTCTAACCTCTTTTTCATCACACCCTGTAACGCACACCCTGATTATAACACCAGAATTTGGGAAGAAACTGTTGAAGCTTAAACATTCTTTCGATTATCACTGTCGCTTCCTTGTTAATACACTATTTGTTAAAAAATCACACACGATGTGGTAAGGAAGATGTAGATATGAATGGAGGGTTCAAGGTAGTTGGGTTTAGGGTTTTATGTACCTTCCACCTTCACTACTGGAACTCTACAGCAATTTTTTCTGCTTCTCTTTGCAACTTTCCGTCTTTCTGACAGGCCTGGGGCTTCTTCGTTCAACAGTGGCTTTGTGTTATAAAGGTTACTTCTTTTGTTTTTTCAATTATTATTTCATTTTTGTAGATTTCTTTTTTGTTTGTTAGTTGTGAATTTCACTAAATTAGTTTCGATTGACAGTTTTATACTTGTCATCGACAATTTCTTTAGTTCATCATTGTTCATCATTGTTCATCATTGTCATATACGTACATACTGATTCAAGATTTTTATCTTTAGGCAAAGCAAAGGAGGAAAGATCGTAAAGACAAAGATAAAGAGGCCGAAGAAAAACGTGTGCGGGTTGAACAAGAAAACCACCAACGACAATCCGAGCCTTCCAGACCAAAAGAACGGATTTTAAAGAATCGGGAAATTATTTCATTGATTCCAGCTGACGCTGGAGATGAAGAAGATGAATTTAGTGGACTAGATGCTATAGATGATGTTGTAGGTACTTTGGGACCCGCTATCGAGGATGGTGATGTGGATCGCACGAGCTGGGAAAGAGACGTATCGTATGGTCAGAATGGCATGGAAGCTGCTGGTTTTAGCGGAGCACTTGAGGATGGTTTGACTCGCAATGGCAGAGCGGGAAGAAAGAATCAAGCATCTGCATTGGACGATAGTTCCTCTACATGCTCGTCTGACTCTCTTCCCCCAGCGAGACCCTCAATGAACGGGTCGTATAGTATGCGACCAAGCTTGCCCGAACAGAACCACACTGTTCTCAGCAGGTGTGTTCACCCTTTATATTGCTCTGACAGTATTGATCTCACATGTATCGATCGGTTGGCACCTTGTCGCAGATGGGGTTATTAACGTAAATATTCCTGAAGGTAGAGGAACAAATTTCATYATCCAGGAGTCTGTTGAATTGTTCCATCGTGTCTAGCAGTCTCAGTGTACATTTGTGTGTAATAATTGCTCATTAATTTTGTGTATATTCCACTATTCCAGGGTAAGGAGTAGAGGAGACAACGATGGGTACGAACACGATGGACGGTTCTTAGAAGCTGARGGCACCATCCTGCGTGCAACTGGTCTGGATCCTAGTGGTCCTGGTGAAGCCAGCAGTAGTTGCAGCACAGCCGGATTGGATAATGAGACTGTAATTCTTTCACTCAAGGAGCGTGTCCGATGGCTTGAGCAACGTCTTTGTGAAAAGGTCTGTATWGAATACTTTATTGAATATTTTTATAATCGAAACTCCGTTGTTCGTCATACTTGCTTTGGAGTGAGAGAACCTTCGGTGCTTGGCTTTAGGRCTCATCACACAATTCAGGGTGAATTAACCTTTTKTCCTTTGGTTTTTAAACGGTTTTGCATGCAGGATGAGGAAGTGGTAATGTTACAAGAGCAGGTTAGCCTCTTACAGCATCAAATGGGACTAGACCGACCTCACCATTTGTTAGAGGAAGCTTCCAGTGGAATCAGGCCTGGTGCCTCAAGTTCCCTACCAGCTGATGAAAGTGGCAGTGGCTTCGCTACTTCTGTTTCTCGTGATGGAGTTGACACCTTGGAGGTGGAAAAATTGACTGGCCAACAGTCTAGATTGAGCAAAGGCGTGGCAGGTACGCCTAATGCTCCTGGCCATGCATCAGTATCTAATGGCAATGGGATTCCAGCAGGTGGACTGAGCAGTAATGATGATATTAATAGGAAGTGGCATCTCGCTATTTCAGCCAGTACTAGTGACAAAATCAGCAGCAGTCATGGTGGGAATGCAGTAAAAGTGGAAGTTAGGTCGCCAGCCCCAATTAAAACCCGCAGCATGGACGGGTCTAGGCCACCTCGGATAAATCCAGCAGCATCTGGTAGTATAGCTGTTGGGATGGAGGAAACGAGTTCAAGCTACTCAGCCACTTTATCTGCAACTTCACCTGGGATTACACGTCCTACCAGTGCACCTGGCTTGGTAGCATCTCACCGTCCTGGAAATCTTGGCCCTATTTTGCATGCTCAACCTCCATTATCACGATCTTTGAGTGCAGCAGGTCGATTAGTTTTGGGAGCAGAATCTTCTCTTGGAGTCCATAGCAACGGACATTTAGACGTCAGCCCTCCAGTGTCACCCTCGTACAGAAACGCTGCTGCAGGGAGAATTAAAAACTCGGGAGGTCTAGCCTCATATTCAGTTCCAAGTTCTGTTAGTGTGCATGGTGGAATTTCAGCTTCTATGTCGGGGGTGAATACCTCAGCTCCATTTTTAACCCCTGCCGCAATGCCAAGTCCATCTCCCGTCGGTGTTCCTTCAGTATATTTGAGTGCACCTACGACCTCGGCGTCCTCTCCTCCTTCGACTCCTTCMAAGATGCGGGCAGGATCTCTACCAGGCACCCAAAGTGGCAAAACCGAGGTCTCCCCTTCATCTACACCATTGTCGTTGCAACCTCCTGTGGCTTCACAAGGCCTCCCCGAGGTTTTGTCCGGCAGTTTGCCTGCACAAGAGAATAGCAGCAGCCAGGTATCTGCAGGTGGACGAAGATCTCCCGTCGGCATCACTTTTGGCACTGTAACCCCAGAGGTGCTACATCAGCAGCAGGAGGAGGAACAAGAGCATTTGCAGMGACAGCAGAAAGGTGAACAGGCGCAACCTCAGTTTGCGACTCTCCCACCTCATCATCAGCAAGAATCTATGGAGATTCGAAAGCATGAGAATTTAGTGTTTCAGGATGGTCTTTCGAGACACCTCTCTCATGGGCAGCAAGCGTATCAGAGATCTGTCCATTCAAGCCTGTTACATGAAAATGGAGCTCTGAGTTCGGGAAGGCATAACGTGATGTCCTCAATGGAATCTGTCAATAATGGAGGAGCTATGGGAGAAGAATTCCCCCACCTTGACATTATTAATGATTTATTGGAGGATGATCAAGGATGCTTTGGATTGGCACTAAATTCAATGGTACAGCAATCAGGATCTGCTCCATTTCCCAATCGACATCTCAGTATGCCAAGTCACTCTGGAATGCTTAAGCATAACCAATATGGCCAACTACATTCGGACAGTAGTGCTGGGAACAACGATGCAAGTGACCGAGGGAGGACCTCCGATGACGAGCGAATGCACATGCACGAAGGGAACCACGCCAACATGAGAGATAACAGACGTATGTCTGTGGCCTTCTCTCACCAACCTCTGGGCAGACTGCAGAGCCAGCACAGTGGCCACCTTGATAGTATGGCATCTCATTATTGGCCCATCACAAGCGCAGGAATACCAGMAGCAAGTAATGTAAGAAATGGTCTAGACACTCACATGGGTTATCCTCTAGTGCAAAGCCACCACGTGCAGGATTGCTCAGGATTCTCTTTGGGGCACAACGGTTATTCTGTTTATGCTCCTGCTCAGCAGCCGTAGGTGATCACTTGATTCACTTCCAGTCACTGTCACCTAAACTGCTTCTTTTACGTCCTAAGAAACCTTGATGACTCTTGGAACTTTTGAAATGCATTTCCCATTTGAATTGGGACATTGTCTTTAATTGTGTTCATAGACTAGTCTCGTTCTTAGTGCCCCTTCTTCGAAATTCCTTGTTTGGGTGGTCTCATGCTTTGAATTTTGTTTGGGTGGTCTACATGCTTGCAAAGAGTGTTTATATTGCAGGTATCATGAAGGAATGCTCCAGGTTTATCAGAACCTCTTAATTTATGTGCGTTTCTTCATTTCTTCCTGCTACCGGGATTAAATTTCTTGATTTACAGACCGGTGTAATGTAGGATTTAATGGAAAGATTTTTGTAGATTGGTGCAGAGATCTCTGAATACAAGGGCCTAATTTTTAGGGTTTAGCTGGCGCAGTACGAGCTTCTTATAGTATTTTCGAAGTGGGAGGTCGAAGGCCACGCYAAGTGACCATTTCTATTCGAATATGAGCTCGTAGCCAATGTTTTGGTTATAACACTTGGCAGCAGGGTTCAGTGTAGATGAAATCAAACCCTTCACGGTTCTATCCAAGTGGGATTGTGAGTGCCCAAGTCTTTATCATTAGCAAATCCTAAATTATGATCTTGCACGTAAATTTCTATTTTTTCCTCAGAAACTTATTTGGAGTTAGTTCTCATAGGTAATAGATTTAACCCTTAAATGCCCTGATTCATCTCCAAAATTGACGATCTGAGAAAAATCATTATGAAACGCTATTTGGAAGCATATTTTGGAATTGATATATATACAAATAAAAGTTGTAGACTATGAGTTGTAGATTCACCAATACAATCACCAATATTTTTTTATAAATTTTTATAAATTTTGAAAGGGAAATTTCAAAATTCCTTCAAGATTTGATAGTAAGCAAAATATTACCATTTTTGGAATAGAACTTGTTGGAATGGATTTGAAATGAGGTTCTTTGGACATGGTGATTTTTTGAAATTTTTGTGTTCTTAATATCTCTGTCTTCATTTTGGCAAATCCAATTTTGAACTTAAGTCAATGCAATTTTGGCTTGGTCGACCATTTGACATGCTTGCACATTGGTAATTTTTGAAAAATATGTACCTTAGTAACACCAAATCCAACCCTTAGATAGAGCAACTTGATATCGTATCTACACAAATTAGAAGAACTTTCATCCAAGCAATTAGGAGGTTGAAACTTCAATTTCAATCTATTCATTGTTTAGAAAATGAACGTCAAAGCGCTCTAGGGTTAACCCTGAAATGTTGAAGCCTATGACTATGTGGTCAAACATCAAAGTCCTCTACCTTGGATGCTTCATTTTGTCATTGAAAATGAATGGATTTTTTATTTTTTATTTATCATAGATTAATTTGGATGTTGTCTACATGCCATAAAAAATTCAGAACTTTTTTGTGAATTAAATTCATTTTTGAAGAATATCCAATACTCCATTCAAAACAAGCTCAAAGAATCTGAAAATTTATCCATTGGTTAAGGTGATTGCATAGAATATTGTGGGGTAAAACATTGTTGCGTAAACCAAATTTCCATGTCATTCAGTAAGTACAAAATTCAAAAGCAAAAGAGGTAGGTGTTGTCAGATATATTAGGAAGGCATCTTTTGCGATTTGTAGATTTAGCACCTTCTCTAAAAAAATTTTGCAGTTCCTCAATTAGGGGCTTTCACCACCACCAAGTGATGAATAGGCACTTAACCCCAAAATGCCCAAGGCCTATGTGGGTTTAAAAACATCATTGCTTTAGTTAGTAAGGCATAGATTTTTATTTTTTATTTGTCACTAAAGCATAGAAATCTCAATTGTCCATCATATAGTGTACATGTTGCAAATAATGTGAATCAAATTTGGAGTCATTTGGCCATATACATTGCAAGATTATAATGTTTTAGTGTTGAAAAAGGATGATGAAATTTTCCTAGCAAAAATTTGAAGGTGAAATTCTATTTCTAAACTTGCTCAAATGAAAAAACTTCAAACTATTAAGTGCTTCAAAACCACCATACAAATACATTCGTGAAAGAAAACATCATTCATATGACTCATTGTGTTTGCAAAATGGCTTAGAAATGTCAAAAAAATAGCAAAAGAAGTTGCAAAAAGTCAATTTAAGGCTAAACCTCCTACTAAGACTATAAGAAAACAGAGTTTTTTGTGACGATGTGAAAATTATGTTTTGTTGTTCAAATAGATATGGAAGTAATTTGCTTTGATGTCACCTAAAATTCATTATAACAAACATGCCAAAAACATGTGAAAATTTTGGGTGACGCGACTTTTTTTTTAAAATTTTGGCATGAGACGTGCTCTTTAGACCTTTTAATGCAACATGTAGAGGACACATTACTAGCACGTCAACACCACATAGGCGGGCGAGGCCACATAGGAAAAATTTTCATCCAGCTTGTTGATGATGTGGTCTTTTTTATGTTGTTTTTCCTTTCATGTCATTTGAGAATTTTTATATTTCTTTTTGAGACGTCAATTTAGACATATAGATGTTTTTTTAGACATCAATTGTAATCAAAGGACAAGGTTAGTTAAAAATAATTATTTAAAAAAAAAATTTAAATGAAAAAATACAATTATTGAATTTTACAAGAATGAAAGAAACCTTACCATCTACCATCAAGAGAAATTTTAATGGCAAAATGAAGGAATTACTTCATTGAAAGTTAGTGGGAATGAAGGGTAGAGAGGTCGTACTTATATCCATTCTTTGCCCATGGTGAGACAAAAGATATGGGATAACTAGAACATGTAAACTTCATTATAGTACATGTTGATGTTGTTTAACCCCTAAAGTTCCTTGACTATGTTCTCACCAAAAATGCTTCAAACCTGCTATTTCTAGTACAAGTACCAAATTTTTGAGAAGTATCGTTTTTTGACACATTTAACCGTAGGATCTTGTAGTACTCTAGTTTGAGAATATGTGGAAAAAATTTCAGAAATTTCCACCATGTAGATTGCAAGATATTAGCATTTGAAGTGGAAAAATTCCTTTTTTTGGCCCTGCAAAAAACCGGGCAGCTGCACTTCACAAGGTCATTTCATTATGAAAAATTGTACAAAATGGTTGTGCTTCCTTGAATTCATTCTTCAAGGCAAGTTGGCTACATACATGAAAATTTTCAGATCATTTGGAGTTGTACAACATATAGGAAAAAAATAGTAAGTAGAAAGAAGTAGAGAATGATTCAAAATACTAAATTGTTAATAAATCAGTTATAAAATTAAAGAAAGCCAATCCAAATGGTTGAATTGTTGTAATAAACAATCTACATCCAATAGAATTTTTTTTTTTCAAAAATATTGAAATTTTAGTAAAATAAAGGACTTCAAAGTKTTTTTTGGTGCAGGGATTCCATAAGTGCCCGCAAACTAAAAAGCCTCATAACTTTCATCTCAACTATTCAAAGCTTTTTGAGTACATATAAATTTGAAGAACAAATTTCAAATTTTTATTTTTTTAAAAAGTGATTTTTTCAGATGTGCCCGGACTGCCCGAGTTGAGAAACAAACATCATATGATGCAATAACTTTTCACTCATATTTCCGAATGTCATGAAATTAGTGCATATGAAAGATATTCCTCGTCTCCACATTCTGTTAAAATTTCAGCCTAAAACATGCAAATCTCTAGTCACACGTACCTGCCCAAAAAATCTATGTTGCCAAAAAACGCATGTTGGTCCTTTAGGGGTTAAGACGTCTAGATTTTGTTTCAAACATTTAGATGTTGTTTTAGATATTTGGATCGTGTTGTTTCAGACATTTCAGACTGACCACAATTCGTACTTTACATATCCCACATGGATTGTTTCTCTTCCTACCACCCCACTTGTATAAAGACCATTTCTTTTCATCCATGGTGCACATCCATCCATTTCCTTTTTTTTGAAAAGCATGCCATTTGGTTGCCCGTTCCCCAAGTTTTTGAAGTATGGTAATCATTTTACCATAGATTTCAATAATGTTTACTAATTTACCCATGGTCAAAATGGATCTACTTGTTGACGTGGCAGTCTATGTTTTGGGGGACGGCACAATAAAACACGAACTTGTTTTTTTAAACATTATCAAGAACATGTCCGTCTATGGTGACATCTACTCGTTTTCCAACTTAGTCGCACATGTTTTTTGCAACATCACATCAAATTTTCACTTTCGCGGCCGTTGACCATATAACGCATGACATCTCAAAAAACATGATACGATTTTTGGCAACAACACCTAAAACATAAGTTTCTTATAGTATAAAATGTTTCTTAGACAATCGTAACTTCTTGGAATGATATAAAATGTTAACCACACAAACAAGACTAGTATGCACAACTTTACACCCAAAAAAATTGGAAACACACAATACATCAAGAAGAAACAAGCTGCCAAAGTTCAATGTAATCCAAAATTGTCCGGATTTTGAACTTTGAATTGCTCCCAAACATTCAAAACAACTTGTATTGACATGAAAATTTTACCACAATAATTAGACTTCAAGGGAAATAGAGTCCAACAAATTTTACTGAAAAAAACATTAAATGAAGGAGATACAAGCACATGAAGTTGCAGCCATCAATATACAAATTTGGTAAACTTAAATTGAACCCATGTGTACCAATTGACCTCCAAAAATCTCCAAGCTCTGCTAAAACCAACAAAATGTTTATCTATGATGGTCATCTTACTCACCTAAAGCACTTGTGCAATAATTCCCAATGTAGCCACAACATATACTAAAAAAGTCACTTCTTGTGATGAATTTACGAGTTTCTATTATAGTGTAATGGATGACATGGAATTCTTCTATATAAAATAAAAGTACAAATGTTCATCCTCAGAATGTTGTGTGAATAGGGACTAGGAGGTTGATTGCATAGTAGTGTGACGTCCAATGATTGCTCTTGATATTTTTTAATCAAATGATTCACACAACATTGACACATTCACCAAAGTCTAGAGATACAATTGGATGAGTCTAGGGCCCATCAATAGGAACACGTGCGGTAATGGGTGCTCCCACCTTACCTCTAGTTCATTGCACCATTTCCCCTTTGAGTGGAAATTGTCTGTGTGATTCAAAAAAAACTTGTATCAAATGTGTATTTGTATCTTGTATGATTGGGGCATCAATGAAAGGCAAGGTGAATTGACCCCCTTATTCATCCTTACAGAAAAACTCTGAAATTTTTTATTTTCCACAGATTATAAAATTATAAAATTTTGAATTCATGTTTGAAATTAGAGCCCCCCAAATTAGGTAGGCGTATACGAGATAAATTAATCAAGCCCTAAATACGGGGTCCTTTTTTTTCTTGCACCCCGGGAGACAAGCGAGGGGGTCAGTTCACCCAAACCCATTCCTCATTCTGAAAAGGTGCCAGTTGGTTTTGTCAAACAATCGGATAATCACTAAATTTTTTAAGAAATACAAAGGAACTTTTCCGCTTTCATTTGTCTAAAATTCTATTTTTTGATCCTAAATTACTCTGGGTGTTGGCTCAAGTGGTAGGAACCACTAAGTGCATCCACGAGGTTGCCGGTTCAATTCCCCATGTTGGCATTGCTCGCATGGTGATTTTGTTTGCAAAGCAATAAATCGTGCCAATGAACTGGGTCCCGCAAGGTAATCTTTGAGGATAAAACTAAATAAAAGCCCCCTATATTGAGCGGTCACTAGGGTATGTTCTCTAGCCCCCCTAGCTAATGTGGGGTCTTTGATTGCAAATCTGAATTCAGAAATTGCAAAAAAAAATTGTGCAAAAAATAAAACATTCCTGCGTTTTCCCCAGCGGTAAATCTAGCCTGCGGGGCCTAGTTCATTGGCACGATATATTGCTCTGCATTTTGTTTGTGTTCCTCCTCTTGTGTCCTGACGACAAGCTTGAAGATCGTATGTTGTCAAAAAAAAAAATTTTAATTTAAAATTTTAATTTTAATTTAAAACAAATTAAAAAAATTTAAAATTTAAAATTAAAACTCTATTTCTCCCGGATTGAGGGGATCTGAACGGTACATGAATCAATTAGTGTGGGTTACCAATTATGCCGAAAAGTAATACAATAGCCCCTTGCAATTCTAAASTGAAGATTCGTTCCAAGATTCATGAATCAAGAATCTTACAGAACTGCTATGGATTTATTATCCCATTTATTATGTTTTGACTTTTCCAAACCTTAGGAAAGTGTCCTACTGTAATTCTGAAGTTCCTCAGCTAGATTTTAGGTTGGGTGCATTGCCCTTCACCTTGGGAAAATGGCACTATTTGAAGGGCAAAGAAATTAACCCACTAAGGACCAAGGCACATTTGGGGCAAAAATTGTGAAAAACTGTCACTTTATAGGGTATTGAGAAAAAAAAATGGAAAAAATAAAAGTGTTTTTTTCAAAATTCAATTGCACAAATTTATACTGGATTGCTAATTATGGGAATGTTTGGGAATTTTTTTAGAAAGTTTGATTGCACAAATCAAAAGATTATAATGTTGGAAGTTAGAAGAACTTATTTTTTCCAACCTTATCCAATAGGGCCAACAGACTTTAAAACTTTAAAGAGAATTTTACATTTGAGTGTGGTTATTTTTTGGGCATTTGTATCTTATATCATGCATAGTACACAACTACCAAATTTTAGAAGTAAGTGAGGAGAGTTGCACATGCTTTTTGAAGCTACTCCATTTGTCCAAAACATTTAGGGTAACATAATTTTTGATCGACACACTCGATTGGAAAATAAATTATATTCTCACTAAGGACATATTCACACCTTCTATCAAAAGTCTGTGAACATCCATTGACCCAAATTGACTTGTGTGTTAACACCAAGAACTCTTACGTAAGTTGAATGGGAAGTTGAATGTAATAGCTATCTAGACTTGAAGCCCTTCAAAAAAAGACAAAAGAATTTTAACCTTCTATTAGAAAGGACTTAAGAAAAGTTTAGTTTGCAATTCAAGGGTTGCACTAAAAATGAATTGCGGATATCATGAAGACCAATTAATCTATGATTGTTATGTCGAATCACATGTTTGTAATTTCAAATTTTTGGTAAATGTTTTGGTTGAGTCAAAGACACTCAACTATAGATATTAAAATGACCATATAGACATAACAACAAAATCTACGTTGAATGCTACCATTATAACTTTGAAAAGTCACTTCTTGGATACACGTCTTAATAGAAATATGAAGCTCCTTGGACAATTTCTTGATTAAACCCTAAAGTTTCATGACTGTTTGCACCAAATCTACTCCTAAACTACCATTTTTAGTAGAAGTATCAAATTTTTGAAACAAAACTTTTTTTTGAAAAATATAACCATAGGACCTTGTAGTATGCTCACTTGAGAACATGTGGTAAAAAATTTAGAAATTTTCAGCACGAGGATTGCAAGATATAAGCATTCAAATTCATTAGGACCATTTTTGGGGCCTTGTGAAAAATAGGGTAGCAGCACTTCAAAAGCTCACTTTTCTATAAATAAAAAAATGTCCAAAATGGTGGTGCTTCTTTTGATTTTTTTTCCTTGACAAGTTGGCCACATGCTTCAAAAATTTCAAATCATTTAGAATTGTACAACATATAGGAAAAAAATAGTAAGTAGGCAGTAGTAGTGAATGATTCAAAATACTAATTTGTTAAGAGTTTAATTATGGAATTGAAAAATGCCAATTCCAATGGCTGCAATGTTGTAATAAACAATATATATCTTATGGTTTTATTTTTTTCCAAAATATTGAAAATTGAGTAAAACAAAGGACTCTAAAGTTTATTTTAGAGTAGAGAATCCATGACTGCCCGCAAACAAGAAATCCTCATAACTTTTGAGTCATTGATCAAAATGGAATGATTTGAAGTTTTTACAAATACATAACTCTAGAAAACCGATTTCAAATTTTTCTTTCCATGAAATGTGATTTTTTCTAATCTGCCCGGACTGCCTATTTACAAGAAAAAGTAACATGTTAGGCCATAACTATTGACTCATATTTCCAAATGTCATGAAATTTGGTGCGTATGAAAGATTTTCCTTGCCCCCACCTTTTATTAAAATTTGGCCCAAAAATATGGAAATCTCCAACCACACGTACCTGCCCAAAATTGTTGTGTAGCCAAAAAATCCATGCCGGTCCTTTAGGGGTTAAGTTTTACTTTCCATATGATGACAAGAAGAGAGGAAAACTCACCATGGACATGTATTACAAATTGTTTATGAAGCTTTGTGGCATAGTAAAGAACTACTCCCTGAGTCTCACCAGTCACCAAAAGCTTCCTAATCATGTTGATTTACAATCTTTGCAGGAAGAATTTGGGAAGCTTTTAGTGGGACCAAGGGAGTATATGATATGGCAAGAGGTGAATTTGAGAAGCCATTGTAGGAAGAATATGAGGGAAAATGAATGGAAGATGGTTTCGAAAGACTCTTTAATTCTCTATTTGATCAAAATAATTAGTATTTAGCAAAAGGGCACTAGCTACCTAAGCCTACATGGCTTAGATAGTAAAACTATTTCGAAAAGAGTCTTCATTCTTGGTGGTCATATGACCAAAGTTACTCTTCTTCTTCTGGCAAAAGGTAATGATGATTACATCAAGCATAGTAATAAGTTAGCATGGCATTTCTTATTTTTATTCTACTTTGTTTAATAGGATTTCAGCAAAGCTTAGTTTTATGTCTTTATTTTTTAAATGAATTTGTATATTTTATTACTTGAATTTTTGCAATCCTTGTGTATTCACCACATGGACATAAAAATATACAAGGAATATTAACCCTTGAAGGACCAAGGCCATTTTTCTATCAAAAAACATTCAAAACTATTATTTCTTTTGCATTCCCCTAAAAAATCAAAAAAGTAATCATTTTTAGAATCTAATTGTAGGATCGTGTACTTTATTTTTTTGAGATGACGTGGTAAAGATTTTATAAAGTTTGACCATACAAAGCGGAAGAAATTAGCATTCAAGCTTGGAGAAAAAAATTGACAATTGGCCTGCAATTTCAGCTTACTTTGACTGTCAATGGTGGAAAACTTTGCACCATGGACTTTAAATTTTTGTGTTGAAGAATTGATTCAAAAGTCTAGAAATTTTCTTTTAAATTTTAAATTTTCATTCTTTAAGAAATTGTTAAGTCAAAGTAGATTGTAGATTAAAAGAAAACTAAATTGTCGATAATTCTAGATGGGATTGAAACACAATAATCCTAGTGGTGAAATTGTTCTAGCAAGAAAACTTAACCTTGTCAAATAGTTTTTTGCAAAAAATTGTAAAAATTGCATCTAGAAATGAATCATATAAGTTATTTTATTCAAAAGATACTCGGATTGCCCAAAAAACAAGATTGTTCATAAAAGTGTACATCACCAATCCAAATAGAATGATACAAAAGTCACATGTACATAAAAGCATAATCTATGAGAAATAAAATTCAAAATTTAATTTCAAGTTTTTGTGGATTTATTTTTCTGCCCACCGAATCAAAATTTGGACTCTTTGTGGTATAACTTTTGCTCCCAGACATTGATTGAAATTAAAAAAAACTTACATTCCCACGAAGCTCATCAGTTTTTATATTTTATGAGAAAGTTTCAAAAAAATTTACTAAAAATTGAGGTCATAAAAACTTGCCCAAAATCCATATTGCCCCTGTGGGCACAAGAGTCTTTTAGGGATTAATTTAACAGTCCTTCAACTTAGAGGGCATAAATTTTATAAATTTTTTATATGAAAGATACATCCACCCTTCAAATTTTCAATTTAAAAAAGGACGACCCATCGTTGTCCTTTGATTACTGCACATATTTAGGCAAACTCAATATATAAACATTTTTGTGCAATCATAAGAGGAGATAGAATTGAAGTCTCACTATGCTTGGTACTTTTGGCTTGGAAATTAATTGTTTGGTTTGTATAAAAGGAAAAATTCCGTTTTGTGGTATAAGTTGAGTTGACAACAACAATGCATTGGTGCCCAACCTATGTGGCAACAACCATGTATCCCTATCATGGACAACCATGGTCCATGTTGGTACCTTGCTACTTCAAACAATGAAGATGTCAAATTGAATAGTATATTTCGGCTACAAGGATGACTTTTGCCATGTGGAAAGTTCTTGTCAAGCGATACAATAGTTGGAAAGAATGATGCCATTGTTCTTTATCACTTTTCAATGATTTGTTGCTACTAGTGGGCAGTAGTCGCAACGCCTCCAAAATCTTATGTCACCGCCTAAGGTTCCACGTTGTGCACAACCATGGTGGCATTATTTTGTAATTTTTGTTGTACTTTTTCCAATATTAGTCCATTTCCAATTTCAGCATCCATGGACCCCAATTCTCCTCTAATGATAATGGAAAATTAAAAATATATAATTAATTTGTGGCATATAATGACACATGCATTTTTTTCAACCCATATTTTGGAAAKAATTAAGTACATTACAAGTGATTAATGGAAAAGCATATAGCTTTCCAAGTGGTTCCGAGAGGGCTTTCTTGTCCAATTGGATTCTAATATGTCTATCTGAAACTCCCTACATAGTTGCAATGGTAATTTAATCCAATAGCATCCCCTAAGRATGGAGAATAATAAATGAATGTTGAGCCAAATATAAAAATCGCATGTTGATGATCATTCAAGTCATAAAATTGTGACATTACAACTCCAATACCACAATAAAATGCATTCAATTAAAGTTATAAACTTGCAACTTTATTACCCAAGAAAAATGGTCCAATAATAACTCAAATTCCACATTGAAGTCGCCATGGTGCAAACCCTTTTCAGTTTCTATTTTATTAAAATGCAACAAGGCAATATTGGGGCCAAAACTAGAGGGAGCAATAGCATAACTACACTTATAGTTGTCCAAATAAGCA
This sequence comes from Pleurozium schreberi, assembly GCA_006891605.1. Taxonomy (NCBI): domain Eukaryota; kingdom Viridiplantae; phylum Streptophyta; class Bryopsida; order Hypnales; family Hylocomiaceae; genus Pleurozium; species Pleurozium schreberi. The sequence goes on along the minus strand of VACF01000383.1, from coordinate 26,179 downwards.
TTTGATCATGAGACCCATAATGCAATTGCTTAACCCATAAAGGCCTCCAAAGACCACTCAAAAACCATTCAAAATTGTCATTTCTATTGTACTTTGCAAATAATTTTATAAATTGTTCATTTTGCGTATCAAATCATAGGATCTTGCACTCCACTACTTTACTAATTTAAAAATGAAATTCCTTAACTTGAACCACTTAGATTGCATGATATTTGCTTTAAAAGTGAAGAGAACAATTTTTTTTCACTATAAGCAACTAGATGCTAAGACTTTGAATCTTCTGAATTTATACATTTTGTACTAAAGATTTTTGAATATTGAAGAATTGATTTGAGAATTAATCTAGGATAAAAATTCAATAAAAAAATTGATTTCATTCTTTAAAAACACTTCAATAAAGTAGGTGGGAGATCAAAGGAAAAACTAAATTGTTAATTGTTAAAAATRGAAATGTAATACAAAAATTCCAATGGTGAGATTGCTCTATTAAAAAAATTTAACCTCAAGGAAATTCTTTTCTTTAAAATTGTGAACATTGAATTAGAAAACAAATTTAATTTGTTATATTCTCACCAAGATACAATGGTTGCCCACAAAACAAGGAGCTCCATAATTTTCACATCGCTAATCCAAATGTAATGAATCAAAGCTTTCCCAAAAGATAAAAATGTAATATGTGACCACCAATTTTCTTTTAACTATTTCAAGTTTATTTTGGTGGTGTTTCTTGGGCTAGAGCATTTTGAGCATAGGAGGGCATAACTTTTCCTCATGGTTATGATTGAAATTGAAACGATGTTCCGCAAAGGCTAATGTGTTTTCCTATTTTCAAATAGAGTTTGAAAAAATCATGCCAAAAATTGAAATTCTAGATACATTTCCAAATGTTGACTCGTCCATTTAGGAGTTAATTTTAGAAAAAAAAATCATTGGAGTTGATTTTAGAAACAAATCACAATTTGGTGTAATTCACCTTAATGCATACTCCTCGAATTAAAGATAACCAAAGCATCAAAATTTCCTCTCTATATTATGGTTATTGTATAAGAAATTAATTCCAAATGTTATAATAAGGAATTTCACAAATGCAAAAAGGTTCTACATGACTTCTACATATGTCTTTTACATTGTCAAATACATTCTTAATTCTAAATGTCTAAAAGTGGTTGTTTACATGATTTTGGATTTGAAATGCATTGAAAAAAAATAGAAAAAACAACAATAAATGGGAAAAAAAACATATCTTATATTTTTAAATAGTCAAAATAGGTTTAGAAAGTTAGTATGCTCAGTCATTAATTTTCATGGCAAATTTCCAATATATAATTCAAAGATCAAGAGGTTGAATATTGCCACTTACACATGCAAAGCCTTACTTTTGCATGTGTTGTAGAACTCCATCAAATTAATCCATTCATAGCCTTAAGAATGCTTTACTTATAAATTGCCATTTGAAGTTGCCCAAAACTCAATTTGGTCCTTCATGGGTTAAATGATCATTAGATTGAACCGTTGAAACTTTATGAAACTTTGACGAGTGGTGCGCAATTCTTCTTCTCCAAACTCCAATAAAGCATTTATCATCAAATCATTCTATTGCTTATTTGGTCTATTTTCAATGATGGTTTTTTAGTAGCTTTGCTAACTTCTGTCACAACAAAGCAATTTTGAATGACTTTGTGTGTTGAGATTTTGTTAGGCTATGAATGGCCAAACTTCTACAAGTACTTTTTTATTGGCTCTGTCCTTTGGACAAAGACCATGGCATCGACTATGATTTTTGAGTTTCCAAATCCTATCTACAACCCTTTTCACACCGCACGACTACTTGATGAGGGGGAATCCGTGAGTGGCCCGAGGAGCCCTGCCTGGGCCGACTGCAAGCTGAGTAGCTGACCCCCCCGCCTGGGCGGACCCCCTGCCCAAGGCGGAGGGGGTATGTTTTTTTTAAACCTAATTTTATTTTAAAATTAATAATTAATAAAAATTAATAATTAATAAAAATTAATAATTAAAAACTATTTAATTATTTAATTGGCTTTGTCCTTGGATAGAGACTATGGAAATGACTCCACATTAAGTTTCGTTTTTGAACCTTTGTTTCCAAATCTTTTCTACTTCTGCGTTTACACTATAGAACGTGGCCCGCATTCACAGCGCAGAACGCAGAACCCTTGCGTGCACTTGACGCATAGCTTTTTGCTTCTTGACAGTGCGGTGATTGAGTTGTTTTTGTGGTTGTGTGTGCACCTTTGGTGATGATTATGGTGAGATTCAAAGCATCAAGAAGGGATGCAGGTGATTGTGACAATGGTGTGGGATGAGATGAGGATCTATGACGCATTTTTGGAGAAGAATTTGGGAGGGCATGGTGGATTGGGCGATGGTATAAGCTCAATCGCAATTGTGGTGGACATGGCGGTTTGGGGTTTAGCAAGCAGAGAACTTTTGTGAGATACAATTTGGTATGAAACTAGAATTTTCTCCTATTTTGAGAAGCAATTGATACTTGATCACCAAGGAAACCATCTCTTGTTCTGTTGTTGCTCTTTTGAGGATCAGAGTAGGCCTAGAATAAGTGACTTAGTTTCATGTTTTAGTTTTAGGTTACTCTTTGTGCCGTGGATGGGAGCATTGGTAAACTGAACATCTCAAAATCGAAGTTTGTTTGTTTGGTGAAGGATTTAGAGCTGTAGATTTGGAGTAATTCTCTTTTGATGGATGAGTTCTATGGTTTTTTCTTAATAGGATTTTAGTATTTAGTTTTCTTTCTTGGAGAAAAGTTGTGTTCATATTTTCATTTTCGTGGGTTCAAGGTTTTGGGTTTTTGGCTTCATGTATGTGTGTGTTATAGAAGATTTTACTAAATGAGTTGTTTTGTTGTGTTCTGCAATTTCTACACAGCAGTTTTGATGCTAAGGAACATGGCCATAGTCATGAGTATTTGATCCTTGATGATTTGAGATGTATCTTGCCAAAGGTGCCTATTCTTGCTTTTATTGCAACTGCCACACATAAGTAAGTGTTGAGATCTTTTGTTCTTCTTATGTGAATTGATTGTATGTAAAGTTTGATTTGTTTTGAGATTTGTGTCATCGTGAGGTAAGGTTTTCTGGTACTGATAGAGTTCCTAGCTAAGGTGCCTCTGCATTTATATCTAAATGATCATATGCTCATTTTAGCATTTGGTATTGTTTTGACAAGTTGTGGTGATCGTTAGCTTGTGATGATTATCATATGAGCTAATTAGTGCTTTAAATATGTAAGGTGATAAGTATTTCTCAATCATGGTATTTTGACAAGAGAAATTTGGATGAAATTCCTATTTCCAAATCTAAAGCAATGGAAAATCTCTCATCTGGAGGATTGTTTGGAGGACCTCTTGAAATAAGATCTTTTCCAATCTGAGCAACAATACTTAATTATACACTCTTCAAGAGGTAGATATAAAATTATGAAATGTAAACAAAAATTTGATTTTATTGGAATAGTTTCAGTATTCCCTAGCTAAAATGAAATCATCTTAGTTTATCAATTTTCCCACAATTTATTTTGTTTAAATATTTTTTTTAATTCCTCCTCTATATAGTACTCTGAATTTTCTATCAATAAAACTAATATTATTGTTCACCTAAGACAGAGCCTCACGGTCACACCGTTCTTGTTTTACATAACATGTTTAATAGTAATCTTACCTTTAGAGAGACATGTAATCATGTTTTTTGGACCATTTAGAAGATTGCGAGTTCCCAAGATGTGGGAACGCATTGGGAACTGTGGGAACTCTATCACGTAGGCAGTCTGACATGGCACATAGACTGCCACATCAGATAATAGTAATTAATTATTTGTTTTAAATAATTACTAATTATTTAAAAATATTTTTTTTGAAAAAAAAAAATTAATCCCTAAAAGACGAAGGCCTTTTCTCTACAAAAAAACACACTCAAAACTGCCATTTTTATAGCAAAGAGTAAAAACAATTTAAAATTTGTTTCTTTGCACATCTAACCATAGGATCTTACACGTAACTGCATGAGAATATGTGGTAAAAATTTCATAAATTTTGACCAATCAGATTGCAAGATACTTCCGTTTAAAGTGAAAAAAACAATTTTTTCAATACATTGCGGGACTAGATTATTTGACTTTGAACCTTGATAACATTAATTTTTTGCACTACAAAGTTTTGAGCTTTAAATCTTTATGGTGGAGAAATGAGTTGAGAGTCAAGGAAAAAATTTTAAAAAAAACAAAAAAAACATAAATTTTAGTCTTTAAAAAATTGTTAATTAGAAGTAGGTACAAGATAGAAGTAAAGTCTAAATTAATAATATCTTCAAGATGGACTTAAAACGCACTAATTCCAATGGTGAGTTTATTCTAGCAAGCAAAATAAACCACTTGGAACTTTTTTTTCTGAAAAATTGTAAAAATTGCATTAAAAAACGAATCCTAAAACTTCTTATTTCAAAAAGATGCTTAATTTGCCCGAAAAGCAAGATTGTCCATAACTTTCTCATAACAAATCCAAATGGAATGAATCAAATCTTTCTATGTAGGAAAAAATATAATCTGTGAGGAAAGAAATCTAAAAAAAAATTTTAATTAAATTTTAAATTTTTTTGTCTGTCCCTTCTCCTTTGTTTTGAGCTTATTTGGGCATAACTTTTGTTCCCAAACACTGATTGAAAAAATATATATATTCTCACAAAGCTGATCAGTTTTTCTAACTTCAAAAAAAATTTCAAAAAATTAGGACAAAAATTAAGATCGTCGGTACTTGTCCGAAATCCCATTTGTCCCTTGAAGGGACAATGGTCCTTTAGGCGTTAAATCAATTTTTAGTTTCTTTATACTTTCTAAGATTTTTGAATGTTTTTTTTTTTTTAAATTCAAAATCTCAGACCAGTAGTCGATGGTTTCCTATGTAGGGAACAATCTCAGGGAACAACCCCGAAACAGTCTCCTACGAGGCTGAAAAAACATCTAATGGGGGGAGAAATCTCTTTTCATAAATAAATAAAATATATAATTTTGTAGAAAAATCCTTATATATAAATTTGATGCAAAAACAACATTAGAAATACATGAAAACCACATTTTGACGAGAATTTGATGCATTTTMAAAATTGTGGATGCAAAAATTGTTATCAAATTTATGAAGAATTTGAAATGATATTGGACACAAATTCCTAAGAAATTATGTATTAAGTATTTCAACATTTATAAGCGTAAGCTAAGGTAAAAATGTAAAATGCTTCCTCAAAAATACTATCATGATTCTGATGATAATTACTCCAAATCAAGCAATTACTAAGCTATGTTCTTGCCAATCTCAGTGACACCGAATAAGGTGTGAATTTTTAAAGGCATCTAAGCTAAAGACCACATCTTATCATGTCATAGAAAGTTAATTAAATTTTCAAATTTTTATTTGTCAAAATTTCAGTACCTTGTATGAGTCTATTTTGTCCATATGTATCCTACATTGTATGTCTTTGCAAGCCATTAGAATTGATTAGTGGAGAGAAGGCTCCTGAAGTATATCCCCTTATAGAAGTAGGGAGGTAGGAAGTAGAACAATCTATGTAGATCATGTAAATTAAAATATAAAAGAATTTGACCGCTCATAGTCAAGTCAAAGTAATGCAGTTGTTGTTTTCACATCTATACTTCACATTACCATAACTTGTTATTAGATACTCCAAATSACAAATAGATTTGCTAAGATGAAATTCAACTTGATTCCCCACATTTTCTAAATTGACTGTATTTTGAAAAAAGTTGATTCACAATGCTTAAATGAGGTCTAAAAGTTCGAGCGTGCACACAATTACTTCATGTGTTTTTGAGCCTCCACTTTGCTTCAAATATCCCAAAACCTTTGATGAAGAAGACAATGCACTTGGCACAGCAATAAATCGTGCCAACAAACTGGGCCCCACAGGCTAATGTTTGAGGATAAGAGTAAATAAAAGCCCCCTATATTGAGCCGTCACTAGGGTATGTTCTCTAGGCCCCTAGCAAATTTGGGGTCTCTAATTGCAAATCTAAATTCATAAATTGCAGAAAAAAAATTGTGCAAAAAATAAAACATTCCTGCGTTTTTCCCAGAGGTAAATCTAGCCTGCGGGGCTGAGTTCGTTGGCACGATATATTGCTCTGCATCCACTTGACTCAATTACTTTTTCACCCAATTACTCACAATATATCAATGAAAGCAAACCATTACATCACCAAATAAAAATATGCTTGATATTTGATGGTGCATGTAATTATCCAATAAATATTAAAATATTAAATTTTTTGATAATAGGTTACTCGAATGTTGCCATTTTGGGACCATTTTCTGTTATTTAGGCATTTGAAGCATTCAGCTATTTGTTTTTTAACTCCCCCAAGACAGATTTCCCCCAAAAAATCAAATTTTGTTTTTTTATTTACCTTATTTTTTGCAAACCTTGATAGCCGGGTAAGGTATATGGATCTTTATGGTAGTGGTTTCTAGTCTTGTTTTTTGGCACAATGGTTTCAAATTGCACCATTTCAAAAGAAATCACTACTTTTCTCTAGATAAAAGTAATATTTTTTGCCAAATTTTGTTGGTTTTATTAAAAATATGGATGAAAGTGCCAAATTTGGATGAAAACGTGTATGAATTTGATTGTAAAGGTTTTTTCGATCCAAAAGATGGATGGATGAGGAAATATAGATTACACCAAATTTAACCTTGGAGCGCGCCCACATCTAGAAATTGGACGATGAACAGATTGAAACTCCATTTTCATCCTCCTAACTGCTTGGATGAAAGTTCTTATAATTTGTAGAGATACTATATGAAGTTGTTGTTCTATCTAAGGGTTAGATTTAGTGTTACTAGAGCACATATTTTTCTAAAATGATCAATGTGCAAGTATGTCAAGTGGTGACCAAGCCAAAATTGCATTGACTTTAGTTCAAAATTGGATTTGCCAAAATGAGGTCATAGATTGTAAGAACACAAAATTTTCAAAAAAATCACCATGTCAAAAGGACCTCATTTCTAATCCATTCCAAAAAMATTTACTCCAAAAATGCTTATATTTTGTTTGTTATTGAATTTGGAAGGAATTTYGAAWTTTYTCTTTCAAAATTTATAAAAAAATATTGGTGATAGCATTGGTGAATCTAACCATAGGGATGGAATCTGCAACTCTTAATCTACAAATTTTATTTGTATATCAATTTCAAATTATGCTTCCAAATAGCACTTTATAATGATTTTTCTGAAGTTGTCAATTTTGGGGATGAATGAGGACGCTCTAGGGTTAAGTGCTCGCTACCCCGGCGCTTTTTCAAAAACCAAAAAAATGGGGTTGGAGGTCTCTTTTTTCCATAAAAAAAAAGCTTGTGTCCTCACTCATGTCATGTGTACCGCCATCCAGGACAGAATTTTTGTCAAAAAGATTCAGTTCAGAACTGTATTCAGTTGGGTGAGCAATAGTAGTGGTCAGTGTGAAAAGATTTTACAAATCTGGCACACAGTTCATGTGGTGATGTACAAAAGTGGAAGTCATTTGGCACAAACTGTTGTTAGGTTTTTAATGTACAATAACCACCCCTAAAATCGCACAAAAATTAAGCAAATCAGCATGGATATCATTATTATACTCAAATAACTTAATATTGGTTGTCAAAAGGGGATCCTAGAGTCTCTTAGAATGCATTTTTTGGACATTGTATGAATAAACCACAAATTTTAAAAGTGTTGAAAATAGGGTTAGGATATAACCAACTGTAGACTCTCATGAATAATGGATGTACATTTTAGGTAATAATGTAGACTATGTGATCTTAGAAAGGGGTGGAAATTAGGTGTAGTAGTCATAGTGCCTAATTTACCATTAGTTTACAAGCTAGAATTCCAATGCAATCCATTATTTTAGAAACAACAATTGTGCATTGCATRCCTATGGCATGGATATAATCTCATATCACCATGTGGTTTTTCTTTACGATGTTGCCCGCAAGCTCAAATATGATTTAGGTAGTTGGCGTTGGTCTAATTATTCTACCTGTACAAGTTGTTCGTTATTCACCAAAGACAACCATTTACGAACCACCATTGCATCGAAATGGGTCATTCATCTTCCCCCTTCTTTTTTTACCAAATTGGAGAGATGTGTGGCATAAGTTGCGCTCACAAAAGGAGGCGGCATTCATCTGGTCAATCTAGCACAAAGCCATTGTTGTCCATTCCTCGAGGGCTAGAATTACCCCCGGTATCGACACAACATGTAATTGTTGTGTCTTAGGGCTCGAGGAGACGCCTGCTCATTGATTTTACACTTGCCCTTGTGCATAGGATGTCTCGGACTTTGCCCAATCCATTCTTCATTGCCTTCACAGAGCTCCACCAATCCATGGTCCACACCTTAGGTTTGATTTCTCCCAATGTATTTTCAGTGTAGCAATCTCTAGACGATTCTCCAACTTCCGCACAATCTGGAGCCTTTTTCGAGGTTCTTGTTTATGGCTCATTTGGATCTTATGCAACAACAAAGTTTTTTCAAGGAGTCAATGGCCACTCACTTATATCCATGAAGCTGTTTGGAATGCCCTTTTGGATGTTGGGCGAGCCGCACACCTGAAGACCAGTCTCAAAGCCCATCACCAACCGGATCAAGCCAATAGTATTTGGTTGAAGTTTGACAATATCTAGTCTTAGCTAGTAGGTTTGGGGATTCCATCATTTGGAATGCTAGGTGTCCTTCTATTGTCTCTCTCCTCTAGTCTCTCTTGTGTTGCTTGTCCCTGTTTCCTCTTTTAAATCTTTCTCCTTTTGTTGTCATGGCTCTTGATTCTCTCTTTACCAGCCCTTGGGCTTGGTGGTTGTTTTTGTCTTCTTTTAATGCAAGGGATTCGTCCTTTTGTTCAAAAAAAAAAAAAAGTCTCCCTAAAGTGGGTACACCCAAAATTAAAACTTATCTAAAATTGCCGTCATTTCAAGCAGCATACATCTCCAAAATCAATATGTAAGAATGTGGTGAAGAAATGATTCTAGAATATCTTCCAAGAAAAAATCCAAAATCTAATATGAAATCCCAAAAAATTTAGCATATTTGAGAGTAATTGGAATCTACCTTTGTCATGGGGGTTCCCCTACTGAGTTTTGGTCAGTTTGACACGTTTTGATTCAACAAAGTGAGTATACCTCAAAGATTAAGATTATGGAGATTATTCTTGAATTTTAAAAATTATTCAAAATGATATTTTTAGTTGCCTAAGTTGACATCAAACACATGATTTATTTGATAGTTCTACAACCAATAATTGGAAAATTTTGACTTTAGAATGATCTATCTAATTGAAATCAAATGTAAAAGCTTCAATTAGGCTTCTAGTTTGTTAGAGAATAATGGTCTTGACTAAGTTAACATTGTTTAATTCGGAAAAGAACTTGGCAAATGTAGAATCAGAGGACATKAAGTGTTTCTTGGATTTTGTGTGAGGCATTAATTAAAGTGCATCACAAACTTGGAAGCCACAAAACATTAACTTTGTTCATATATTGAATTGATAGAGGGATAAGTGATGATTCTACAATACATGCCTTAGCTTGTATCCAAGGATTCCAAGCTACAAATGATGACTAAATTTTAATTTTCAAAATTTGACATGCTGAAATTACAAATCTCTAAAGTTTTATAATTATAGATTAATAAAACCTAAAAAAAATTAATTTTTTACAATCATACACGTTTGAAAAATAATTTATAAAATCACTTGTGTAAAAATTTATATCTTAAAAATTTGAAAAAACAAACCTTGTAAGAACTAGTGGTACTCCAAAATTCCAAAAATTGTAAATATGTGTTATAAAATTTCAATTATAATTATAATTTGATGATAAATTTTAAACAAAAATTGCAAAATATGGGTCGTGGATCATAATCATAAAGCTAGACTCACTAGCTACTATACCAACCAATATATTTCAATAAAATTTGAAATAAAAAATAAAAATTCTTTCTAAATTTGATTATAGGTTGAATTTTTGTAAGTCTCTCAAAAACATTCCAATTGTGTTCAAAACTTTAAGTTCTAATTTTGGTCATCATCAAAGTTTTTCATTTTAGTTTTTCACTGAAGTTGTTTTTGAAAGGTCATTTTTTGAATTATAAAAGTTATTTTAATGCACAAATTGAAAGATTATAATGTTTGAAGTTGAAATTTTTTCCAACCTTGACCAACATGGATAACAAAATGTAATTCCTTGTAAAATGAGATTTTTGCACTACACATGCTTGTTTTTTACATTTGCATCTTCTAACATGTTATTAAATACATGTCAAAGTTCTAAAGTAGATTGGAAAAATCTTGCACATGCTCCATGAAGTTGGTTGAAAAGTTGAGGACATCATAACTTTTAATCTAAGGGCCGCTTCACACTATGGCCGTCCGAGTCGAGAGGCCGTGGGATTGAGAGTCCAAACTTTGGTGAGAGTCCATGGAAATGGGCAATAAATAGGCCCAAGTTGGAGCCTTTGGCCGGCCATAGTGTGAAGCCTCCAAAGGCCAAAGTCCAAGCCCAAAGTCCAAACCTACTCCATTTTTTTCATTTATATCCTTCCTCTCCATATTAAAATCCATCCAATTTCTGAATTTTGTGTGAATTGTTCCTCATGTGACAATTTTTTCAAGCAGTTGGTTATAAAAACATGAGAAAGGAGTCAAAAATGACCTTGGAAAAAAAATTATAGCACATGCCCTCACCATTGAACAAGGAATATGAGGAAATGTAAATGGAATAAAAAGGTGGGATTAGACATTGAAGGGAAGTAGGTACGTTGAATGCTAAGACTCATGGCTTTTTGTAGTGGAGACTAGGGTTTAAACCTCATTGGCATCAAAATAACGAAATAACGAAATAACGAAATAACGAAATAACGAAATAACGAAATAACGAAATAACGAAATAACGAAATAACAATCTACAGGACTAAGAGCCCAGCCCCAATACCTCGCCAGCAGCCAAGACACATAGGTCAGCAGAGCAGCAGCAACGCAAAGGAGCCAGCAAGGGAGGAAACGCAAGAAGGAACTTCAAATAAAGGTCCCCATCTTACGGTGAGCTAGATGCCAGCTGATTTTAAGATGGGATCTTACCCCGAAAAAATCAGTTTGTAACCAAATATTGTCAAATTTCCGCAGGAATGCCTCCTCCTTATCAGGATACAAGGCACAGAGTTTCGTAGTCTTCAGCCACGCTACTCGAGCATGATCCACAAAGGCCTCCCATAATGTCTGTTCCAGTTTTTGCACAGGCCAGGGATGGTTGTTAAAACAAATTGCATTCCTATCCAGCCAGATAATCGAAATGACCGAGCCCCGGAAGAGTGACCACATCTTAGACCCTTTTTTCAAGCGTCGGGGAAGTTTGGACCCAAGGATACACTGCTGCCAAGTGAGGGCCGGCCAATGGCCTGCTGTGAGGGGAATCACGAGAGCAGTGTATAGCACGGACAATGCAAAGTCCCAAGCATGCCGTGTCTTATTGCAATGGTGGAACCCATGCAGGATCGTCTCATCGACCCCAAGTTGGCAGCTATCGCAAAGGGAAGAGATGTTAGGGTTAGCCTGTTTACGCCAACAGTTGACCGCCACCGCACAGTGGTACACTGACCAGAGGAAGCCAACGTCCTTCTGAGGACGAGCCTTGTTCCACACCTCACACCACTTGGGCTTGTATCCGACTACTAAGTCGCCATGCCATTTTTCATGTATGGGCTTAGTGAGTTCTTTGCGTGTACATAATAGTTCGCGTCCAAGTTTAGCAGTATACGAGTGAATATGTCTCAAATTGTCCCATGACCAACGCCCGGGATCAAAGAGGAGGTCTGCTGTAGTACCTACGTACATGAGCAATCCACTCTGCATAGGTAGGACTCGAACTCTTTTAATCCATCCGGAGAGAATTTGAGGCGTTGGGGTTCTCAGGAGGGGCTGGTCTCGATCAAAGTTTGGGTCGCCAAAAAATGGCGACCCAAACTTTGATCGAGAGTCCGTCGAATTCCATCGCCATGTAGGCATTTGGCTGCCATGTAGGCAGTTTTGAGGGCGACGGACTTTGGGCTATGCCGCATAGTGTGAAGGGTCGAGAGGCCAAACTCTTGGGTTTCTGAAATTTGATTGGCTGAAATCGACAGACTCTCGACCTTGTGCCGTAGTGTGAAGCGGCCCTAAGCATTCAATTGGGAAAAGATATTCCAACCATAAAGGTACATGTTCACTTCTTGTGTCAAAAATCCACAAACATCTAACCAAAATTGACTTAATATGCAACTACCCAAGATTTTTTACATTGAACAATCATTTGGTGTTCTGAAATTTGGTTTATGGGGATAGAATTGATATTTTGTTAAATTTCAATCTTTAAGAGTTCTAAATGATTCTTATAATTTTAATACTAATGAAAATAAAATAATTTACGTTGATTATTTGTATTAAATTTCACTAAACTACCAATAATTCCAATGACAAATTGCATAAACAATTTTCATGGGATAAGTTAAAGTTCCATGTGGGGGTTGAGCTTGTGAAGCCCACCAATCAACGATGGAATGGGAGTCTCTGATTTTTTTTCAAGTCCCCATTCCATTGTTGATATGTGGGCTTCACCAACTCCAACTCCACGTGGGAGATGACCCTTCACCCTTAAAAGACGTGATCCATTGTGAAATGGTCAAACACCATGTCTAAGCTAAATTTAGCCTTAGCAAATGTCTTCAAACAATGATCTTATATTTTTTTTACTTATAACTCTGAGCTCTTTGTCACTGTGAGAAAGTTCAATTTATTTTGTGAAAAATTGTGATTGTTATCATTTTTGTTGCAAAAATTGAACATAAATGAGCAAAAATAACAAAAACAATTCAAATTATTTGAACTTTTTTCAAGAGGTACAAGTAGCAATGGAGGTTAGTGTGAAAAAATTTCAATTGCTTGTTTCATTAATTACACCCAAAACAACCACGATAAAGACCTTGACGTCAAATTCAACTATTAAACCAAATTTATCCTTTTATTTCATTGATGTATAAACTTTTTATATTTTTCATATTGTAAAAAAGCACTTTATATTTATTTTATATTTTTTCAATAATTTTGATGGAATAATCAAATTATTGTGAATTTTTAAGGCTAAAGGTGAAAATAAAATCATACCAATTACAATATATTTTAGAATAATCTATAATTTTTATCATAAATGAATGGTAGAATGAGAAACATAATTTCATAACTTAAAAGTAAGATTCATTTCAAGAAAAAAAATATGAATGAAAAACACACCATATTGTGTTATTTGCATTCTAACACACGTATGGAGCTATCATTTGCAATAGCTCTTTCAATTTTCGACATTTATCAAAAAATTTAAATGGAGTAAAACAAAACTTATCAAGCTTCATTTTCTTAGTCTAAATCAGATATCAAAAGTGGTTATTTTGAAAATTGCAATCGAGGTTGACCAAGGCGCATCATTTTTTGGGATGCCCGGACCTTTGGGGGTTAACTCTTTTTTTTGGCACAAATGAAACGGAATTTCATTGTAAGAGGACAAAGTAATACTGCTAGACACAGGTGGCCTGGCAGGCAAGAAACAAACAACCCAACCCCAAACCTGACACAAGATCGAACAGGGCAGCACGCGGGGCGAGTCGCAAAGTTGGGGGTTAACCCTTGAACGACAAGGCAGATGTTTTGTATCCGTTGAATGAGAGAGAATAAAATTGTACCGCACGTAAGTGCAACTATTCATCCACGGAATTAGGGGTGGAGAGAAAAGATCTTCTATAGTATTTTGACTTTGAGAATCGAGAGAATATTTCTGGATTTTTTTAAACTAAGTGATTCCCATGGTATCAAAATTGATGATTTCCACGGTCACCGGTCCGCCCTTTAAGAACTAAGCTTACTTAAACTTGGTTTAGGTGGAAGCCATAAATAGGGTTGAAAAGATGATAACGCAGCAGCCAACCATTTCTCCCGGAAGCAGATAATAATATGGCAGTACCCCTGAAATTATAAAAAAGTAAAAACTATCAATTGCAATTAAAATGATGTCAGTGGGGACTTAATTTATTTATGAGAATCCGCATTTAATATATAGTTGTGGAAATTAATATGATGAACTATTGGATGCAGATGGAGTTAGGAAAATACTTAATACTTGTTTATTACTGGCAATAAATTGTCTGGCTAAGATAATAAGCACCAGAGCTCAATTGCTACAATTGATGAAAACCATGAGCATGATGATGGAGTAACTTAAATGTGTTTTCATGTGCCCCTTGATCCAAAGCGTCCATCAATGAAAATCCCCGGCTAAATTAGTTGGTAGAATTTGGAAAAGAAATCTGGTTGCAATTTGAAAACATTGGAAAAAAAATGGTAAGAAAATCAATAGAATTTCTATTTTTGGGTGCTTGATAAATCAATTCAACATGCATTAAAGAAAAATAGGACTCTCTAGGAAAGAAGAGCACCCAACCAAATTGTTGGAAATGAAGTGGGCCTTTACTAAACAGAATGTTACAAAGTTTTAATTAAGGTAGGAGGTCCATGAGTGGCCCATCTAAGGGCTGAAGCTGAATTTTGGCAAGGTGTCACTGCTAGAAATAATTTTCAGTAAATTTTCCTTGAAAAAGAAGTGGAATTGGCATCTAACCCAAGTCGTTTTATATTTTTGTGGAGCTCTGAGAAAATAGTTATGAATTTTTGAAGTTGTAGAAAAGTGCACTTCAATGGGCATTAAAATGGACCACCTCCTCAAATGTAGATTGCTTGTACATTGGAAAGTGCAAAATGTACCTCTAGAGCATGTTCCATTTTAGAACCTGCTCTATTTTAGGACCTCCTACCTTATAGGAGTTTACAATATGGAGTCAAGGACTTCTTTTGACGATGTTCTAAAGCATTAGCTTTTCCATAGGGGATTGGGGACATCTTTCAAAGATATTCTAAAGCATGTGCTTGAATTGTACAAGGTTAAGCATTTAAAACAACAATCATATGTTGATTAATTCATAATAGATTTTCTTTGGTGGATTGAATCCATCAAGATTCGGGAGGCACTGACAAAGTTGTTTAGTTGCAAATTTTGGTATCGGGCAATGCCCAAGGAGGAGGGCATTTTGCGATATAAACAACCAACGAGGAGGGCGGAGCCCGACAAAGAGGTGCTTTATGTCGTGAAATGCCTGATGTAAATCACAAGATAATTGAAGTTGGATGAAACATTTGGGATGAAAAAATAAAGTTGGTTGAAGAATCTGTAATGCTCAACTACGCGGGTTTGCCCGCATAATTGGGCATTACAGCTGATTCCACTGCAAAACTCTCCCAGAAAATGAATGGGCGATTTCTTGGGAGTGGTTTAAGTTAGTGTCAATGCCGAAATAGGGGTCATCACCAGTTGTTTAGGTTGACATTTCAATCAAGCACGTCACTGCAATTGATGAAAGTGGTGTTGTATACAACCCTTCTTTAAGGATTTTCCTCAAAACATCCCACTTGACCTAAGGGAGTTTGCTTAAAGCGTCCATGCTCTAAAAGCAATCATGATATAGAAGTACATTTTGCTTTCTTCAATGTACCAGCTATGTACAATACATTTCAAGAGGTGGTCGCTTTTAGTGACCACTACATTAAAATTTAAAAAGTTTGTAACTAATTCCTTGAAAATCCGAAAAATATGAAACAACTTGGGTTAGATGCCAATTCCTTTTTTCTTCCAATGAAAACTTATTGAAAATTGTTTCAAGGAGTTTAGCTTCCCTAAAAAGGCAATCTAATCTTAAATGGTTGGTTTAAGAGCAATCTACTTTACAAGCAATAGAATACAGGAAGAGCCCTGCCACCAATAACAGACAGAGTTATGCAAGCAAGAACAACCCTCGACATGGGCACAAGGCCAAGCTTTTAGAAACCAAGTTACTCTCTAGCTTTTTACATCTATCCTTTAAATCAGGATGTTTGTTTTGTTTTGTTTGTTTGTTTGTTACGTTGAGATCTCCCAAACCGTGAGTCCATTGGAGTCGTGATTGGTACCATCGGAATGCCCCAGGCATGCTTGGTACAGTCGGAGGGTGCACGGGCTTGGTTTCGTGGCGTTCCGACCTACGGGCTGAAAGTTATTGAATTTTAAAGTTTTAACGAATCAAAAAATATAGAAAATTACTTTTACTTTGATTTTACCTGTGGCAATGGCACAGGACACACTAGTTTTGTATTGATGGGACACTATTTGACCAAGCATGGTAGTAACTATGTGGAAATGCACCGGTTTCTAAAATATATTGATTCTTGCACAATTTTGTGTAATTTGTTGCACGACCAATTCAAATGCAAGAATAACTTTGGGCACATGGAGTCAATATATTTTAGAAATTATTATTGGAAATATTATACAATCTCAGATATAGCCTAATTACAATTTTGGAGATTTAAAAAAATTATATACTATTTAAAAGTTAGTTTTTTTATATTGTAAAGATAGGATGTTTTGATAGTTTTTATACCATGGAGTATCCAAAGCAATGATCTTACATGGAAATTTGGAGAAAGTATTGCTTAACAAGGATTACATTCATTTTCTATGATTTTCTTTAAAAAAAGTTAACATTTGATGTTTTTAAGACCATTTAGAAGAGTGTGAGTTCCCAGGCTGTGGGAACACATTACTAGGAACTATGGGAATTTTGCCACGTAGGCAATCTGACGTGGCACAGAGAGTGCGACATCAGATAATACTAATTAATTAATTATTATTTTTAATTATCAAAATATTTGAAAAGTAAGTTTGTAAATCAATTTTCAGTTTCTTTATATTTTTTAAGATTTATGGATTTTTTTTTTCAAAATTCAAAATTCAAAATTTCAGACCATCAATCGCTAGTTCCCCGCGCAGGGAACAATTATGGGGAGCAACCTCAAAACAGTCTCCTACGGGGCTAAAAAAACATCTAATGTTTTCTTGTCCTCCACATAGGTGTAAAAGAAGGCTCTATTGCACAAGCACTTCTAGACATTCAAATATATTTTTCCATGATTTCATTTGTTAAATCTCATCTTCATAAAGTTTTTAAGTATAATATATTTTTGTTTTATATTTATTAGCATTTTCACTATTTTCTAACAATTTAAATATCAAAACATCTTTCGAGGTGAGTTTTTCCATTAACTTGTCTTGTGCAAAACTTTTGGAGATATTTTGTTTATACCTAAGATATTGAGGATGTAATGTTTATAGTATTCTCCTAATCATCCATATTTTGTTTCATTTTCAAATATTTTTGACCCCAAAGTTCCTAGTAAATGGTCAAATGCAATAAAACGAGCTCGGATTCTGTACTTCTTACTTCGTCGTTTTGGGTCATGATATCAATGCTCATGGCAGATCCAACAATACTAGATTTTGGTGATAGGAATATAAGTGAGGATTTTTTGTTTGATCATATCCTCAATTCGAACATGTACATCCTTTATTCCTARTCTCATTTCTTCAATTAATCCTCAAGCTCCAACCGTCTTTCTCCAACCATGTCTCTATTAATCCTCCCCATTTGYTTATTGTTGCATAATCAAGGTCTCCTAGCCACTATGRCCCTCATTRGCAATTTGTATTGAGGTTCTTATTTTTGATAACAAATTTGACTTTGGAGTTGATTGTTGTATCTCTAATAGCTTTGAATTTTTRCACAATGTGAATTCCAATTTTGTATTAGTATAAGGTTTACATTTTGTGTTTACATTTCATTTCTAGTGTGAGGATAACATAGGCAAAGGATATGAAAGAAGAATAAATCAAACATTAGGATTCTAAAATGAGCTTAAGGCTACATCGATGACATGTTCAGTCCAAATTCAAATTTTATYCTCAAYAAAGAYAAATTTTTAGACACAATTATTTTCTCTCAWCCACCATAGATGCTTTTGAWTGTCATTGTGTAGAGCAACTTAATAGATGTGATGGTTTTCAATCTTCCTCAATGTCCTTGTATATAAATTTGCAAAGGTGAAGTCTTTCTACCCATTTGACCACCTAGACTGTTTAGATCAAATAGTAGCTCCATGTTGAAATCTTGCTTGTTGTGTATTACCTTATAATACATGGTAATAAGACTCCTCAGGTGAGCTGAATTTTGCCTTGTTCAAGGAGCACTTTTGATGTCACTTATTGTTTTAGGATTCCATTGCCAATACAAAGTGTTGACAATTTCCCATGATGCTTGTAGAATGCTAAAATGCTTGCTCTAATTCACTTGCATCTTGGCAAAACTTTGTTGTTCTCTCCTTGTAGCTCATGAATATTTTAGACGAAATAGCTCTAGGATGAATGCCATCGACCAATAGATAATATCTAGGGTACAATTTGTCGTTAGTCTAAAACCTTGGGTTAAATCCCTCACCACATAGAAAATAGACAAACTGTGACTTGTCTTGTATATTAATGTTGTGATTACTTCTAAACAATCCAAAAATTTGGTTCCATATCTAAAAGAATTGGTTAGTGATGTCTTCTAAAATAATGCTTCATTATTTTTTTTTGTCTTGAATTTGAAGCAACTATACTATGGGTTAGTTTTCTCAAGATTAAATGTAATTTAAGCTACCCAACATGCCTGAAAAGCCTTGTAATGTTTAATATAAAGGGCACTTCATACTATGGCTAATGGTCGAGAGGTTGTGGATTTCCACCAATCAAATTTCAAAAAACAAAAGATTTGGTCTCTTGATCCTTTGACACTAAAAGATAAGGTCCAAAGACCATTGCCTTCCAAACTACCTACATGGAAGCAAAATGCCTATATGGCAATGGACTCTTGACGGAAGTTTGGTCCGGCCAAAAATGTCGACCCAAACTATGGTTGAGACTGTCAACTTTTTTCCATAAAAATACAGAATTCATAAGCTCTTGATTGTTAGATTGATATGGATTTGGACTTTGCAACAAGATCTGACAATTTTTTTTGTTGTTCATTAGCAAGAACTTTGTTCAAACCCTTAATCAAACATTTTCTAGGTGTTGTTATCTTACCACCTAAAATGTCTGGGTGCACATTTCAATATATTTAACCAAGATTTCATTCTTTTCAAACAAATTTACAATTGTTAACTTTAGAATTGAAGGCAAAAAGCAATTTGCATTAACCCCAAAAGTCCCAAGGCATGTTTTTTGGAATTATAGATTTTTTGGGCAGCTCACTACGAGTGGAGTTTTCCTTTGCTTTCTTTGAAATTTTCACACAACATGTGCCCGAGGAGTAGCTTTAAGGCACAACAATTTTCATAACTTTTGACTGCATGATTAAAAAGTTATGGTATGATATGTTGTTTTCATGGGAGCGCGGGCAGTCCGGGCAGCAAAAAAAACTTCTTGAAAAATCACTTTTGAAAAAAATTAAAATTTGAAATTGGTTCTCTAAATCTATATATACATGGAAAGCTTTGAATCATTCTATTTTGATAGTTGAGTCAAAAGTTATGAGGAGTTTTAGTTTGGAGTAGTTTGCGGGTAGTTATAGGATCTTTATTCTACAAAAAAGTTTGAAATCCATTATTTAATTTAATTTTTAATATTTTTGGAAAAAAATAAAAACTGTAGGCGTAAATTGTTTATTACAACATTATAACCATTGGGATTGGCATTTTTCAATTCTATAAATAAATAGTTTACAATTTAATACTTTGAGTCATTTTCTACTTCTCTCTACTCACTATTTTTTTCCTATATGTTGTACAATTCCAAATGATCTGAAAATTTTCAAGCATGTGTCCAGCTTGCCTTCAAAAATGAATCCAAAGAGTAACCTAGCAACTTCCTTTCGAATATTTGTTGATTTCAGGTTTCCTAAATGTTGGAACTTGCTCTTCGTATATTCTTTCTAGGCGGAGACTGTTGAAGACGTGGATGAATGGAAAGATGCACTGGAGCGCGCTCTTCAGGCAGCACCAAATGCATCCACTTTGAGTAATAGTCCAAGCTTCCAAACTGAGGGTCTTGAATCTATCGATGGGTCTTCAGAGCCAGGTGCGCCATTTGGTTTGAAACATTGGCCACATACATTATGTGTATTGAATGTGTACTATTGATTTTGGTGGATAGTTTGGTTGTGTGTTTTTTGCAATGTAACTGGAATGCAAATATAATGTTTGTACTACAATGTATGTTATTGTCTGCAATGTGTAGACCTGAACTGGTTGAGTGTGTCTTAACAGGTCTCATAGGAAGCAATCGGCGACCAGTCAGATCCATGGTCGTTGGTAGGCCAATCCTACTGGCCTTGGAAGACATCGATGGAAGTCCGTCCTTTCTGGAGAAGGCCCTTACGTTTATTGAGACATATGGTATGTCATTCATATCTGAGTTTCGGGTAAATCTGAAACACAATCCACCTATGCTTCAGACATCAGTCTTGGTGAAAACGACTCATTGGTTTAATGCGATTATTTGTGAAAACAGGTGTTGGGGTGGAAGGAATATTGMGGCAATCTGCAGATGTTGAAGATGTGGAACGACGTGTGCGTGATTATGAACAAGGTTTATTTTCCTTGTGTTTTCTCTCTTTTTTAGAATGTGCACTTCATACACCATATACTGCCGTTTTCATTTGCAGTGGGTCAAAAATTGATGTTTCCCGCAACAATCATATCCAAGGAGATTACAGGCTCCTCTGCAAGGTTGCGGCTTTCGAGGTGGTCATGAGAGCGACACCAACTCTGAAAAATATAAATCCCTTTAGTTTCATGAGAAGGGACTTCAAAGCTGCGGTGTTATACATTACTGAGTGCGTATTAAGAACGACTAACTGTATGGTTTTTTGCACATGTCCAGGGCGAACTCAGTTTTCACCTGATGAAGATGCACATGTCATTGGCGATTGCATAAAGGTTGAATACCTACACATGGTCAAGTGGATGTTGGAATTAAATTTCAGAATGTTGTAAGAGATGGCTTGGTAAATCTCCTCAATCAGGATTGTACTAATATCCCTCACAAGGATTACATGCCTAAAATAGAGTTTGTGCTGGGCGCAGCATGTGCTAAGAGAACTGCCGTCATCACCGGTCCCAACACCATGCTGCACGGCGCTTCTTGAGGCTCAAAGTAATAACTTCCCTTTGCTCAATGACCCATTCTGTCATTCATTTGCATGTCCTGCTATCCAAGTAGCAATTTATTGACTTTCTAATTGTACCTGTAAATAAATGGATCAATCAACAGGATTGGAAGGGAAGGCGTCTCGTGTCTCATCGATGAAGTCWGCTGTCACTGATACGTTTCCGGAGCCTAATCGAAGACTGCTTCAAAGGTAGTTTTAATGTCTATTGTGCCGTGCCCTTCCATCATCGTGATGTATATCAGGAGTTTGATGTCTGAAGAACTTACAAGCTCACAGTTGTTCTCTACTTGATGAGCTGTCAAGCTGATTATGGTATTCTAATCTAAGGTTTGAGATTTGTGAGACCTAGATTTATCCAAACATTGGATGTCCTGCATGTGTGTATTGTTATCTTCATCTAAAGAGCCTTTTCTTACCCAATGGTGCACCTTTCAGAGTTTTGAGGATGATGAGATCAGTATCAGCACGCACAGATGACAATAGAATGACTGCATCAGCTGTTGCTGCATGTATGGCTCCACTGTTACTGCGTCCATTACTGGCTGGTGAATGTGGACTGGAGGATGAGTCTGAAGTCAGCCCAGACAATGCTGCTCAGCTCCTGGCAGCTACGGCTGCAGCCAACAATGCGCAGTCCATTGTCACAACGCTGTTGGAAGAGTATGATCGCATCTTTGAAGTACGTCTGCAGATTTTGTCACTCTTGYGGGTTCTTGTATTTTCTTTAGATGCAATGCTACAGTTGTGGATGTATCTACAGTATCTACATATGAATGTCAATTGTGATATTACTAGTGACAAGGCTGCTCTGCTGTTTYAGGATTATGGTTTACAGCGTGCCCCACCTTCTCCTCAAGTATATGGAACTCTTGAGGCCAGTGAGACGGAAGCCTCCTCCGATGATGAGGACGATGAAGGATTGCATGCAATGAATGAAGATGAAGGGAATTTCCACGATGCTGCAAATGATTTGCACGAAGAGGGTGATGAGTATATCGAGCGCGCTCTTTCGGGCACTCTTAGTGAAAGCAGTGGCAACCTTGGCAGTGATGTGTTTGACTACAAGGTGTCATATGCACAAATTTCATGACATTTGGAAATATGAGTCAAAAGTTATTGCATAATATGTTATTTGATTCTCAACTCGTGCAGTCCTGGCAGATTTGAAAAAATCAATTTTTCAAGAAATAAAAATTTGAAATTCGTTCTTTAGATTTATATGTACTCAAAAAGCTTTGAATCATTGCATTTCAATAATTGAGATGAAAGTTATGAGGCTTTTTAGTTTACGGGCAGTTATGGAATCCCTACACCAAAAAAAACTTTGAAGTGCTTTACTTTACTGAAATTTCAATATTTTTGAAAAAAAGTAATGCTATTAGATGTAGATTGTTTATTACAACAATTCAACCATTTGAATTGGAGTATTTTTAATTTTATAACTAATTTATTAACAATTTAGTATTTGAATCATTCTCTACTTCTTTCTACTTACTCTTTTTTTTCCTGTACATTGTACAACTCCAAATGACTGAAAATTTTCATGTATGTAGCTAACTTGCCTTGAAGAATGAATCCAAAGAAGAACAACCATTTTGTACATTTTTTCATAATGATTTGACCTTGTGAAGTGCAGCTGCCCAGTATTTCATAGGGCCAAAAAAAGGATTTTTGCCACTTCAAATCCTAATATCTTGCAATCTACAAGGTGGAAATTTCTGAAATATTTTCTACATATTCTCAAACTAGAGTACTACAAGATCCTAGGGTTACATGTGTCAAAAAATGATATTTTTCAAGAATTTGGTATTTGTACTCGAAATGGCAGTTTTGAAGCATTTTTGGTGAGAACATAGTCAAGAAACTTTAGGGGTTAAACTTTGGTTACATGCTAAAGAAGATTGAATTGTTTAACCTTAATGCTAGGTAATGCATATGTGTAGCTTTTATATTGTTYTCAACCAATTTTTATCAAATTAAAAGTTATTGAGAAGGTGGTATGGACATTATAGGATGCATATGACAATTACCTTTTGTGGAACAATAACAATATTTTTTCTAATCTATGTTATATTTGGTATAAAATATTGAAATCAAACAAATGTCCAAATTTTTAATTTTCTATGCATAAGGAGTTGTAAAGATGTGAATACAAAGTAAAAAAATTGATGTGAAACCTATACCATGTTAGTAACCTCATCGATTTTGCCAATCATACCAAACTTCCAAAGTTAACGACAAGAATTAGATTTTGGTGAAATRTTCARGTTAAAAGCTTTTAAATTGATTACATAAATTTAGYTSCTAGAYATTTTTTGGAARTTTGACTCTATAGATCACTTGTACTAGTATTTGATACCTCCACTTATCAAATGAATGCAAKTTTTTTCTAGGAAATAAGTTTTTTTTGTTGGGAAGTCATTCATAACAACACTTTTAGATTTTGTTCAAAAATCTCTAACACTGAGGTACCAAAGTTTTATTGACTATAGTAGGACACAATCATAACATGGTCTTAAAAGTAATCTATTCATCATCTAGAATATGAACTTCAAAATGTTAGAATCAGTTCATTCATGCTCCTAATTATGTTTCGTTTACTGAAATTTGCAGCTTGCTGTGAACGAGGTATGTATTTGATTGAGATTGTGTCTAGAATTTTATGCAACATCATTAAGGAAATCGTCTCCATGATTTACGGGGAGGTATTCGTATGATCACAGTGATTATTTAAACCATAGGACATGAATCATAATAATGATTTTTTTAGAGTGTTCTTTTGCGTGAAAATTTTTAAAAACAGTCGTATCTTTTTCAATGTCTTGTTTAAGATACTCGTTGAGGATTCTTTTTTAGTAACTCATCTCACTTACATTGGACACCAAAAGTTTCTACATTTTAACAATTAATTAGTCTCTCCTCTTTGGGTAGAGACAACAAATATGTGATATAAAAAATTTCTGTCAAAAAGTGACCGGATCAACGCGACCAAATCAACAGAAAAAATGAATTTTCTACTAGTCGATGGAGAAAATTGTCCTTATGAGTTTCAGCGTGTAGGCTAATGTTGTGTTGAATATGTTCAATATTATCTCGGGCATCAATGAAACCTAGGTCTTCAACTCTTGATGATGAAACCATATGTAAGGTAGAAACACCCATTAGCGCAAGTATACCCAATCTTGTACCATAGACTACACCTAATTGCATCCATTGGTTGTAGTTAATATGTCTTACAAATACTTGATTGTGATTTGATGACACATATAAATGACACATACTTAATTCTGATTTGTTGACTGCTGATTTTGGCAATGTTCAAATTTACGTACACCTATAGGACAATTCCAGTGGTCTAGTGAGCTGGCACTTCAAAAAATCATAGAAATTACATACAATATCCAAAACTTCTAATTTTTTTTTGAATATTCATGATTTTCACTTGCTAATACTACAAAAATATTATTTTCAGAAAAAGTTGCCTTTGGCTATGCTGAATTGCTTAAATGATCGGTTTTGGGTGCTTTCACCTTAGTGAAATGTGCTTTGGCTTTCCTTTGTGTCCATTTTGATTTTTCATCAATGGAGCACGGGAAATGGTGATGCATTTTTGTGCGTTTTTTTTAGNTAGTGAAATGTGCTTTGGCTTTCCTTTGTGTCCATTTTGATTTTTCATCAATGGAGCACGGGAAATGGTGATGCATTTTTGTGCGTTTTTTTTAGTTAGTACACAAGTGACTTTTGTGGCATACAAGGTTGTGAGAGCGTCAATGAATGTTACTCGGGACACTAACATGTGGTTTTYATTTCTCAGGCAGACGAGTTCTGGAGCAATTTCCTCCTCAGGCCTGAGGMGCCTRGCACAAGTCCAAATGTGTGTGCAGGGTAGGCATACCCATATTTCAAGTTAAGGTCCGGGTGGAGTGGTCCAYAGATACTGAGATTTTTCGTTGCAAGGACGTGGTTGTATTTTGTATATGAACGGAAAATTGCAATGAAATCTTGTGATGTTTGAGCTTCCATCAAGCGACCTGAGTGTCTGAATATCCACACCTCAAATATGAGCATGAATGGTGGAGGAAGACATGGTATACCATGTGAGGTAAGGTGGGTACACCCAAAGGCGCCACAAATTGGTAYTGTGTCTARTTACTATTATTAGTCTTGTCTTGTTGATCAAAATTTCATATTATCTTGTTGGCAAATGAAAGCACAATCCAATGCACCGAAAAACATAGCATTTGGATATAGTATGCAAAAGACATTTCCAAAATCAGTCAATTTCCTCCTCATACTATATCTAAACATTTGGATATAGTATGCAAAACATTTCCAAAATCAGTCATCTACACAGACTGTAGACAACACTTTAAGATGGTGCTTTAAGGTTTGTTGCGCTTTTGGGTGTACCCACCTTAATTGCACCTAAAATTGTCCAAATAAGCATGTGAAAATGATTTCTATTATTGATTTGTCTATATGTTTATTGGATCTTGTTGGGAGTCAAAAGAGGATTTGAGATTGTCTTCACTTGCAATTTTGGACATTGGGATGAAATAAACCATAAGTTTTTAAGTGAAGTGTTGAAAATTGGTGTCCAAAATGAACCCCAAGGCATCTTTCTTAGAATGGAGTTACTTATAACGAAAGTTATTGCTAGAAGTCATTGAAAATTTGTCTTTAATTGAAGCCACCATTTTGTGTCTTCATTGTGTTTTTTTTAACATGTGTCATGCTTGATTTTTAGGTGAATTCTAATATCAATAATTGGTTTTCTATGTAGAGGATTTCTTGTATTGAAGTTCTCTACTTCTATTTTTGATTCACATTCTATTTGCAAAAAAATAAATTGTGTAATTTATCCATCTATATCCTAGAGAATTTTGGTCCAAATGTAAGAAGGGATTATTGATGTGCTTATTTTATTTAAGATATATTTGTATGGTGTCTTTTGGCTTATTTCACAATTCTTCCAATGCATCAAACATAGTATTGTATTTGATTGTTGC